>NJDC01003324.1:49970-61265 GCA_002245475.1 Calephelis virginiensis
TTTTTTAATATAATGCTTTTAAGTTGCCAGTTCTAAAAACTTTCAGTTTGGCCCTCGTAGTACCTAGCGGAGTTCGAAGATCATCATCCTGAAAAATTCTCGTTAAAAGGTATTTCTTTAAAAGACGAGTTTATTTTTTGATAATTTCTTCTGTCGTCAAATGCAAACTTTATTAGGTTTGTATTTAGTGGTAGGTAACCACGTCGTTGGTTGAGAGATTAGCGTACATACTACAGACAAAGTACAATTCTAACTTGATCTTTCATCTGCGAGACTTAGTTTCGATCATGAGAGGACAAATGTCGATTCCCTACGGGGGCAGCCATTTGTATAATGGGCATACATACAGATGTCTGCATTTCTAAGTCTGGGAATTAAGTTATTCAATTCATTGTGGTGTCTGTCTAAATATTTCTGTGTATTAGGATCGTTGAATAACGCCAATACTTAATAATAAAAGCATATAGTTTGCTTCCTATAGGGTTGGATTTAATTTTGCATAATTTGTCAGTGGCTATTTTATATATTAAGTCGGGTCATCAGTTTTGTCACATGTTTATTGATAAATAATAATCACATGTTTGTTTTTAGAATAATCATTGAATTATCTAAATAAATTGAATAAAACATGCCTTCTGATGTTAATTACGTTTGTTTAAAATGAGCTCCGCGACCTTCAATACAGGCCTTCAAACCACAGAGTACATCTTCAAACTGCGCGACCAGTCGTACAGCAACACAGATGAGATCTATGTCAATATCAATCACAGACTAATATACGCTATGAACTTATATCAATTTGAGATGAGGTTTTGAACACTCCTTCTGCTTCAAGTGTTGCTATATTTTGTAATCTAACGGATTGGAGTGTGGAATGGAAGAGGGTCAATTTTCGTGGCGAATGAAGTCAATTTCATGTGCAGTCAGCCAGTCTTGTGTGCGCTCTATGGGCTGGCGCAGAATCTTGTTGGAATATCCAGGGCCTGTTATTGAACATGGTAGAGACAGGTTCAACAAGGTCCGTCATCACTGTGTTTTGATACACAAAAGCGTTCGTTTTTACACCTTTCTCACAAAAGTGTGTCTTAGTGAAGCCATATATGAGACTCCTAACCTCCACAGCAAAAAAATTTTCATGCGAAAAAAGAATTTGATTGTGCTTTTTTCCTGCGCACTTTGCGAAACAAAACGCGGGTTTTGCTTATCCCATCTAAACTACACACTAACATCTAAATTTTTGCTTGTGGATGGGATTTCTTTGACTTCGCGACTTCAGAGCGGACGGGGCGGAGCGAGTCGGGTCGGGGAGCATTGTAAAGCACACTGAGGCGGGCCGCATCCGCCGCATCGCATCGGTGGATTTCTTTTACTTAGTGCCAAAAAAGTAGAGCAAAAAAATAGGGAGACGACTAGGCATTAAAATGGATGATGATTATGTCTACAAGATCAACGGCTTTGGTATTTTAAAACATACTTTATACAGAATTTTGATAGGGGCTTCATAATATAATTTATAATCAACTTCTTTGTAGTAATGTCCTATATAGGTATTAATTATGAGCATAGTTCTAGTATACCCATTATGAGCGAATTTATACCTCGACTCGTACTGAACTGTTTCAGGAGGCTGATTACATTTAAGGGCTCAGGCTCATTACATTTGATTGATTATATTTAAAGGGCTAAATTTGTAAAAGGGGTAACACTTGTCTCCTCTGTGGAAAAACATCAGGTTTTTATGTTACATATTATATTGTTATAATTCTTTCTGCTTTCTTTGTTATATGTACCATATTTTCTGCTTTAATTAAAATCTGGGAGATTACCATAAGCTCTTAATACAGCATTATTTTAATATTACTTATTTGTCATCGGAGAAAGAGTAACCTTATAATTTACTTCCCCCCTTTCCCCCGTGTTGGTCCGGGCTCCTTTGTAGAATATACCATCTGCCTTCCTTGCTAGGCAGCTCGTAAAAGGCGAGCATAGGCTCACCGTCACTAACACCGTGACATCTGACTAGGTGGTAGAGTTTAGCGGCGACTCGCCCGGATTGGTACCACCGCCTTACCTATTCCTACCGCCATAACGTCATGACGTGTTCCGGTTCGGAGGGTAAGGTAGCCGGTAAACTTACTTTTGCTCGAGGCCTAACATCCTGGACTTAGGTTGGCAACGCACCATTACCACCTTTGGTGTCTCTAGGCGGCGTGAATTTCTTTCCATCAGGAAATCCGTCTTGCTTGTTTGCCTTCCAATATCATAAAAAAAAGTACATCATAAAGTTGCTTATAATGGCAGGACATTTAGCAACATGGAAATAATACTGCTATAAGCGTTCATGCTAGGTCCCGAGTGTCAGTTCTTAATTTACCAGTGCTAGTAAGTCTTTCCATTTCTTTAAAATTTAATTCTCTAGTTTTGTAAGCGGTAATCAACACTTTTTGGGTGTGGGTGACAAATGGGTTATATTTTATCATTGCCTATTTTATAAGTCAGGACCAAAGAGTATAATAATATACCTACACAGGACAAGAGAGCCCTCTCTCGCGGATACATGGAATCACCATAGATTTAGAATGTACATACTAAATCTATGGGAATCACATTAACACTAGCGCTCCAAACGTTTTTTTGCTGGAAATAATTTGGCGTTTGTATGAAAACGCCGCTTTTTTGTAGTCATTCGAATTGGGTCAGATAACCAGCGTTTGTGTTGCTGTTTTGGTTTTTGTTTATATTTACTTAAGGTAACGTACACCTCACATGACCATCGTCTGTGGATCAGATAATGATAGAGTATAGAAATGGTATAGAGTATAGACGGAAGGACTACGAAACAAACGTACAGTTTTTATTTTCATAATTCTACATCAAGGGGGAAACTAGAATATACCAATTTGGTCGCATTTAACCGACTCCGAAAGAGGTTGTTCTTGATTCGACTGTTTTTGTTTGTATATTTGTTACGCGATTACTCGGCCAATTACGAACCCATTTCGATGTCTTTTTTTAAAAGATTGGTTGTGGTTTGATTTGTTCCCATATTAATTTTATCATGCTCCGACTTGTAGTTCTTAATGACCAGTAGGATTACTCTTGAACCTTGATTCACGTAATATTGGAAATTGAAATCGAATGTCATTTTACGTACTCTTGAAAACAATACTGGCGAATTATTATCATTTAGTTAGTAGTAAAAATAAATTATTTTATTGGATTTGTTGAATTTATTTGTAACCAAATTTCAAATATCTGCTAATAGTGTGTTTAATGAAAAGTACCTAAAATGACATATACGATTCCAATTTCTAATTACAGAAGTAGCCCAGATCATTAAAGAGGTCGTCAACATAAACATACATGGATGCATTATTAAATATAATTCAAAACTAAATTTTGATTAAATTTCTATGGTTCCTTGTCAGAATTATTAGCGAAATTTCGAAAAAAGAATTATCAAATCGTGACTAATTATTTTAACGGCAAAAATATTTGTAGTTTTACTGCGCTTAGTTATTTCAGCGATGCGGCGTGAGCAACATCTCTGGCGATACGTCAAATATCAAGGGTAGCTTAAAAAAAAACCATTGGGTTATTTCTAGAGAATAAAGATCCACCATTTTAAAATTTAAATAAAAATCCCGCCAGTGCCAAAATATTATATGTATATTTAAACTAAAGCTAATGTTTTTCTAATGCCTTCACTAATAATTCATTAATATTGGTTATCAAATTCCTTGGGTCCATAACCAATCCGGCGGTGACCATTGCATTTGTGAACAATTGTTGTGATACCATGTTTGCCAGGTCTTTGTCACTAGACACGAGTTTGTGCAGCTTCTTGATAATTGGATGTCTGAAAAACAAAACTTATTGAGTAAATTAGTTTTTTAAGTGTTATACGTTTATATAACATAGCAGTTTGCTAACACTTCGTCCTTATGTTAATGTACTTATAAATTTAATTATTATTATAAAACTAGCCCGATTTAAATAAAAAAAAAATGTTTGCGTTTGTTACATAGGGTTTAAAAAACTGTTAAAGAAAATCGTAATGTGATTTTCGATTGGGATCGCACATAAACCGATTACTGTTTTCATTTTTGATAAGTTTCTCCGATTACGACGAAATCGATAGTTTGATAAATCGGACAAAAAGTGTCTTTACGCCCTTATCCCTGAAAACGCAGGCAGAGGTACAACCAAATACATGATGCAATGTGATAGTTGGCAAGCCTATCGCCAACCGGATACAATCCAATCACAGGAAAAAAAATCAGTTATCTTTTTGTAGCTCCACCCGGGGATTGAGCTCGAGCTCGAGGGACCTCATGAAGTCAAATCCAACACCGGACCGATACACGACAAAGGCGATTATTATTATTAATGGGTGAGCAGTACTTTTGCCAAAAACTATATGTGCTAACATAGCACCAAAGTTCTAATTCCACTTAAATGGATGTCTAAGTTCATAGATATCTTTTAAAAGATCAAAATATTGAATTAGGTGAACTAAAATATGCTGAACATTTCAATTCAAAATAATGGTTTATTTGTGAAAATAGATCATTGTTTTGGAAAAATTCTTAATTCGTAAACATGCATGTCATATAAGGATGTTATCTTATATATAAAAATCAATTGCTGTTCGTTAGTCTCGCTAAAACTCGAGAACGGCTAAACGGATTTGGCTTATTTATGTTTTGATTAATTTATGGAAGTCCAGGTAAGGTGTAAAAGATAAGAAAAAAGGAAAAGTCAGAAAAACAACATTTCAAGTTTTCCTATACAAACTGAACGGGTGGAACAAAGTTCGCCGGGACAGCTAGTACTTTATATGTATATAACACATAAAGTAATGTATACATAGTATTATATTCTTCACCAATTACCGGCAATAGGTAGTTTAGTAACGGTAAATTGATTTCAAAATGAAACAAAAAATGACCTACTTATTAAGTTCCTAAGTTTTTCATGAAATGTTGTTAATTACACTAATTTTTATACTTAATATTTCAAGCATTTTTAAACATTTGCATCTCATAACAAGCATTTTATTTTGCATATAATCCTATCTTTGACTATATTGGATAGAGGAATGATGTGCAACAACTAGCCCGGTTTGATATCACCTGCTATCCAACTATGCTAATGCGTAAGAGTAGGCTACCTGACTTCCATCCCGGATATAGGCTAGCGACGCGCCAATAACAATTATTGCGTCTAAGGGCGACGTTTGTCTTTACCATCAGTACAGCCGCCTGCTTGGTCGCTATCACACACAAACAAAGCAATCGAAACAGTTGGAAAGGTTGATTTTAGTTAAGTAATTTCACGGTGGTGAAGATTCGTGACCACTTGTCCTAATTTGTTACCTATTTTTATCACAATACAGATACTGCTCGCGAATGTCACTGTCCGGCCAGGATATTAAGTAAAATACGCGAAAGTCATATCATTGCAGCTTCGGGTTTGCCAGCAACATGACGTATTACTTAACAGAAAGAAATCCGTCCTGTTGGCCTTTCAGTATTATAAATATATTGTTTACACTATTTTTAAATAATGTGGATTGATGTAGGTACTCTGGGAGACCGAGGTTGTCATTCCACGATCAAATCACTAGGATATTATCCGAGGGTGGTGTCAAGAGTCTCCAAAACCGGCGTGTTTGTATGAAAAGGGTAATGAATGTGAAGGAAGCCAGACAGGTTTGTCAGGATTGTGAGGTCTGGCACTCGATACTCTCTGCCTACCCAGTAACGGACTTGGCTTGAAAATATATATCTGCATGCATTTTTAAATAAAGAAAAATATTCACACACATCATTTAACTTGAAAAAATATTATTTTATTTTTTTAAAAGTGCATTTGAACCTGCACCATATCATCTCTCGGTGACGAATGTTCTAAATATTTAACTTACGAACTTGCAGAGGATTTAAATCATGCGATAAACATTTATACATTCATCGAGTTATATCCCATAACTGTACAGTGCCGTGTAGTACTTAAAAAAAAGTGTGTGTGTACTTATGTACACGCGTTAGAAGTTATACTTCTTCGGCGTAAGATAAAAATATTTTTAAAAACTAAAATGTTATCTATAGCTAACTTCATCATGTCGGTTTTTCGTGACGGTGTGCGCGCGCATCGTAAAAATTTACCCTCATCTTTTTTTCCTAACGCGCCAAAAGAAGTATAACTTCAAAAAAACGGGTTGCACTCCGGGAGTGCCGACAGAAGTGAAAACTTGAATATTAACGTTGTGCATTTTTGATATTTGGGAATGGTTAGAAAATAATTTTGCTCGAATTGCTTTAATTATCAGTATGAAATGACTATCATTTATGTGGTAGAATACAATATTCATTTATTGCGCTATCGTACACAAACATGACAACACGAACATTCGCGCAAGCGTCCTGCTCCGTCTTATGAATTTTCGATCAGGTTACGTGTCCTGACGCGAGTTTAGTTTTCACTCATTCCAAAAAAAGTGCGCAACGCCGCTAAAGAAGTTTTCACTTCAAAAACGTGAAAATGTATCCTACCCACGAGACAAGTGCTAAAATTAAAATATATAAATAAATGTATTATATATATATTAATACACACTTGGCGTTTATTTCCAGCTGAGGTCTCAATAGAGCAAATCTGTTTTCCTCGCTCATGTTTTGAGCCTGGGTCCTGATGAAGTGGCGGGCGGCGGCCATTTCTGGGACAATGATAACGCAGGGATGCGTGTCCAGCTTCTGTGTGGTCCTAACCTCGAAGACCTTGCCCGCTAGGTGGGACTTCAGATACGATATCAGGTCGTTGATTTGACTCTGCTGTAAATCGTCGCTGCCTGTGAATTTTTATTTTTCATTAGACATTACGTCATAGAAAACGATTTATTTAATCTCAATAAAACTTGACATAATTATATTAGAATATTGACCAATAGGGTAATGGCTCTCGAATTTCGATTTCGTGCAAATTGGAAATTGGAATCGGATTTCTATCATTTCATACTCTTGAACAAAATACCAGCAAATTAGTCCATATTTAATAACCTATATATTAATACGTGAAGCAAAAACTTTGGACCCCTTTTTACGAAAATTGCGCTGATGGAGGAGTATGAAATTTGGCACACTTATAGTTCATGTGTAGGAGAAGTGGAGAACGCTAATATTTTTTAATGATAATATTTATAAAGTGCATTAATTCAAAAAATAAAACATTACACGTACTACCATGCATTTGACACACACAAACAAATATATTGATGTTAACGATAAAAGATCACAGATGGCGCACTTAAAAGTTTGGAAACAAAGTAGTTGGTCTTGAGACATTAAGATGGCGTTCTTATCAACAAGATATTAAAATTTATTATGGTCGAATTTCGACCAATGGGCGACCACTAGCAAACAATAAATTGTTATGTCGTATAAGTTGAATTTGTTACAGATCAATGTTAATAATTAGCTAGTATTGTGTTCAAGAGTGAAAATGTCACAAATCCGATTCCAATTTCCAATTTATACAAAATCGAGATTCAAGGGTAACCTGTAACATCTATGGTGTTTACAGACCACGTTTGTCTCTTACCATCGAGACCCATAAGCTTCTTCGCTAATCGTTTATATTAAAAAAAAAAAAAAAACAATGTCGGGTAACCACCCTCCATGCGTCTTACCTATAATAGTTTCGGACTTTTCCTTTGGATCCATCTGCATGTCATTTTCAACGGAAACTAAACTTCTGCCACCAAATTCCTTTAACTCCAAAAGTACTAACTCATCATACATTTCATAGCAGAACAATACTTCTACGTCACGTTTCTTCAGTGATTCGTAATATGGTGACGATTCAGCTAGTTCACGGCTACAAATAAATAAGATTATTATCTAAATTGATCAAATTTCATGAAATATAATCGTTATTAAAAATGTTGAGACTCTAAATATTATGTATAAGATAATTTGTTACCAAGAATCAAATATTTCAAACTACACAGCCAGGTGTTGGACTTGACTTCATGAGGTTCCAGGTTCGATTCCCGGGTCGGGCAACAAAACGAAAATGTTGCTCGAGATTTGAAATGTGCTCGGTTGGCGATAGGCTAGCCACCTATCACATTGTGGGACTTAGTGTCTTCGGTTAGTGGTGGGTGCCCTGAAAGTGCCTCCGCCAACCCCTTCGGGAATATGGGCGTGAAGATACATACTTACACTTAAATGTGTCATACTAAAACTTAGCTTATTCAGCAATATTAGATGCAATTAACGAATATTAACTATGACTGTGGCTTATTTTAATTAACCCATTCCCTAATGCCTTGTACTAAACGCGGTAACGATACTTGGACTCGAATTTGCGTTTTCGGCACATTGAACTTTAATTCTATCGAAAATAGCTATTTTCTTCTCTATACTTTTAAATTATATTCGTGTAGTATGGAGACAAAAAATTTAAAAATTATAAAAATCAAAAACTATAAATTATTTTTCGTATTAATTTCATTTGATATTATTTTCTTTGTTAACCGATTCGTTGCGGCTCCCATTTTCGTATATTTTTTGCCATGGTTGTGTACAAATTTAGGGGCTATTCGTTTATTACTAGCTAAGTGTTTATAGTCCAAGCTACCAAGGTAAAAAAAGGTATTACCCCCGAATTTTTTGAACCTGCATCGATTTGCATGAAACTTTGGAATTAAGCTTGTCTTATCCTTATCTTCAAAATCTACCCTATCCCGACATGTGCAAATTACTCTAAGTGGTAAAAACTACCCCTTTTTGCAAAATTTCAATCTTTGAAAAAGTATTTAACAGGTGCAAGTTAAATTTGATTGGTTAAATGTCTATTGCTAGTTGTAACAGAAAAAAATTAAGACGCGCTTTCTTCATAGTCAGATGACGGAAATTTCAAGCCTCACAAGAAGTTTAAGGACAGCGCTACAGTCACAAAAATTGTCAACAAAAATATTCACCGAGTACCCTCCATAATAGATTTGCATGGGTGCACACATTTCGGCCAGTTTGTATCTAATGAACTATTAAGATTTGATGATGATCAAAGATATATAGTAATGCAAAAAAATCGGTTCGTTTGGAGTACAAAATATTTTCATCTATTTCGGCGCACATATTTTTTCACAACCACGATCCTTTTTATTATTATAATTACAGTGCCATCGCCAAACAGATTAATGTACAATATTTTTATACAAAATAAATCGTGTTGAACAGTTTGTCACTCCTGTTTTATTTTATCGTACCGGACGCGATTATGCATCCAAGACTTAAACATTTAAAATTTCATGTTATATCCAGGAGCCGCTTTGAGAGTGTTAACTTTGTTGTTGTATGTAAAATTTAGATGTAGGTATGTATACTTCTAATTTCAGATTATTTACTCTTGAAACGAGGAAAAATAAGACAAGTCACATTAGAACGCGATTGGACGAGTACTGACGTTATGATGGCAGGAACAGTTAAAAATGTGGAACCAAATAATAAGTCGTTGCAACCTACAGCAGTGGTGGTGATAATGGCCAACAAAGCAACCTGTTTTCTAGTTTCTTAGTAAGCACTTGCTCTATATTCTTCAAATGTAGGTACTTAAGATCTAATACATAAAAAAAATGGTTTCTACGTTCAATATGACTCGATTAAAGTTAATTCGTTTATTCTGTTTTTTCCTTTATTTAAAAATAATTATATTCCAATTGATATTGCATGTGTTATATTTATTTTTTGAGTATTAAGAGGACCATCGTGCAAAATTTATTTTATTATGTCTCCATAACACAGGGTTGCCTGGAAGAGATCGCTGTTTCGGGGATAAGGCCGCCTTTGTACTTAAACTAAGTGGTACCACTTAGTTTTTAAGTTTCTTTTAATGTATTTATTTTTTATGTATTTTGGTGCACAATAAAGAGTTATTCTATTCTATAAAATAAATCCCAATTTCCATTGGTCATCGCAGCACGTGTGAATGGATGGCCCAATTCCACTATTTCTTTTTTGTTGTGTTATTTATAATCGGAATGTTCATGTGCAAAATAAATAAATTTCCGTAGTTAGTACAAGTACAAGACGGCGTCTGTCGGTTCAGCTAGTATTCAAAATAAAACAGTTTGTTACCCATACTTGCATATCTTCACACCATGCGTCTTGTGCGGCAGGCAGAGAGTATCGACTATCGAGTGCCAAATCCTTGCAGAACTGCCAAGCTTCCTCCACATTACTAATCATACATGTCATTAAATAACACTAAATTGTTTTTTCTGTATTATTTTTGTGCGAAAACCAACTAACTTTTACCAATTACCTTGGAGCAGCCAAGTAGTAAATACTCTTTTGTTCATTCTTTTGTCTATTGCTATATTCCGCCAAAGAAGTTTTTGTGCCACTCTCCATTTTAGATGATTCAAAACGTAACAATTTCGCTATTTCTTCCTTAAATAAAAAAAAACAGAACTTATCAAATGACAGAAACCAAAGTAATTTCGATCAGAGCCTTTACCATGAGTGTACGGTGTTATACTCGCTAGCATCTACGTAAATTATTTAAATAAAATAAATAAATAAATATCCTTGGACAAGTCACACAAATTGAATCTAACCCCAAAGTAAGCAAATTATATGCTTGTGCTATGGGTTTTAGTCAACGATTTTAATACACAGAAATAATTAAATAGATACCAGAATAAATTTAATAAACACCCAGACCCGGAAATGCAGACAGAAATGAAATGAAATGAAAATTATTTATTTGCGGAATATGTGTGTTAAAAAGTTGTTATAAAGATATTTAAGAATACAACATATTCTGCCACATTGTGGTGTGCAAATATTTAGTTAATTTTAAAAAGTTACATATTTCTATAATTAATTTAAAGGTAGATTAATTTTTAGTCCTATCTACCGTACACTACCACCGTTTCCAAACCTAGCCCGTCGGGAGAAGAAACGGCGATGCTTTTATTACTTAAATTAGGCTTAAATTTATTAAACATAAATATATTTATTATTTATTTACGCTTGTCAGCAAAAAATCTTTAACACTATAATATGTCTTCTCTAATAGCAAATCAAATACCTTCTTTCGAAATCTTTTTACTGGAAGTGATTTCAGACTATCAGGAATTTGGTTATATATACGAATGGACATGCAATATACATTGTTTTTATAAATTTTAAGTTTTTGATTAGGCACATGTAGTTTCTTACTATTTCTGAAGTGTGTAATTCTTAATACTTCAGCATTTGTTTGAAACAAATGATGATGTTTATT
>NJDC01003326.1:0-16683 GCA_002245475.1 Calephelis virginiensis
TGTAGGGAACAGTCCAATCCATCTAAATAATGATGTCTCGGGCTGAGCACTCTGCTTGGCCCACAAAGCTCGGTGAAGTTGTAAAAACCGCGAGGTTGGCAACACAGTAGTCATTAAAAAAAGGCACTAGGCGATAAGGCGATATTCACGTTTCACACGCCGATCGCCGTACAGTACGGACCTCTCTGGGACGTCGTTACGCTGCCCGTTAAATAAACGGAGTTTAAAAGCACTTGTGAAATTTGTTTGAGAAGACCCAGAATGAGTCATCATCACGCCAACGACAATTGTGGTGTCAGAAATGTTGACGTCACACTTTTGAAAAACACCAAGAAGGTTCCTTTATCCGTCATATATAAAAGGTAGCTATATATTCGACTTTGATGTAATTGTTTTGACATTTTATATACCTAATAATTTTTTGATTAATGTTCTTTTTTTTATTAATTTTGTGATTTTTGGAAATAATTTGTAACAGTTTAATTTCAATTTAAATTTTTAATTGCTTATTTTAAAAGTTCATAAATTATGAATGGCTAAGTTGTACATAGGTTATTATGTACAACTTAGCCATATCCTTATTTTTAGAATTAAGAATTTTGACATTAAAAAAATGTATATAATGTAATATATATATATATATTAATTTGAATAAAATACATTCATTAATTCATTGACTTAAATTCGATTTTTGCTGCTTATTCGAGAATTCCACTCTTTGCGCGGTTTCGTGGTCCGATAAACAGCTAACGTGTATTTTCCCTGCATAGCTTGCTTTATTAAATTACAACGAACTACAAGGTTTTTTTCAATATAAGTATTTGAATAAAGTGCAGTTGCTGCATTCCGTTTTGATAATAGATGCGATAGGTATAGTAAGTCCAAAGATTTTTAGTTGTTGGCGCCTCTGTGGTCTAACGGTCCAGTTGTTGGACTTGACTGCACGAGGTCCCGGGTTCGATTCCCGGGTCGGGCAACAAAAATGAAAATTGTTTTTTTTTTCAATTTCTTAATAAAAAAACGTTGCCAGGGATTAGATATGTCCCCGGTTGGTGATAGGCTTGCCACCTATCACATTGTGGGATTTAGTGCCTTTGGCTAGTCGTGGGTGGCCTGGTTGTGCCTCTGCCTACCTCTTAAGGGATAAGGGCGTGAAAATACTTACTAAGATTTTAGTCAACAGAAAATTAAAAAGTTCGTGAAGCTACAATTGCTTGTTAATTATTAAATTAATAAGAAATGCAGCAAAAATTTTTTTTAGTTAAGTAGGTATGTTAATGCCTAAGAAACCACATATAAACATTATATACTGAAGCATCCCCATCTGAAAAAAAAGTTTTAATTTGATTGAAAAATATCCAATAATAAAATGATCCGCCATTTATTGAATTTATTTGTTACAAAAAATGTGACAAATGAAGAACCGCTCTACCGATTTTATGATAACTTCACATAAACCATCTACTAAATAGTCCTAACAAAGCCTAAACATTTGCCTAACAAAGCCTAAGGTTTGGATAGGTGAATTATTACTGTACTCTGTGGGTGAGCCCGTTCTTGAGTTATAAAATTACAACGAAAAGTGTCATTGATTTTTTTTTACATATATAGAGGATAGAAGATTAATATATGGTCAACGCCATCTTGTGTCGAATAGAATTTATGTAAATGTCGTGTCAACAAATCCATAGACAAAGCATAGAAATTAAAAAAAAAATTAAAGAGAAACATTACATACTTAAAAACTAATTTTAGGAACCACCAAATAGGTATGTAGTGTAAAATGAATATATACGTAATTTAGGTAAATTCATATTTTTATTTCTTGAAAACAAGGCAGATATTTTTTGACGACTCAAACCATTGACCTCTAAGTTACATAACTCAAACTGAAAGTAGTGACTTTGACAGTAACAACTGCCAGGTACCTAGTACCTACTACCTAGCAATTAGCAAAAGAAAAAAAAAGACGTCATTTGTCAAAATTTGTTGTGTCATGTCGTTACATTATTTTTGTTCGAATCATTGTAATACTTTTTAAAAAAATTGAAAAATAATTGCTGAAAGTTTGTAAACTTGCTAGAAAACTGGAATAGTAAAATTTGTGATAATGCACTGGTACGGAGGAAGTATGGCTGAGGCGGTTACGCTTTCAAAACAGAGAAATGCTATATTTGTTGTGTTTGTAGAAGGTATAGTACATAATCAATTGCAATTGTTATTAGGTACTTAAATAACTAACATTAAAGTACCATGTCTACGTAAATACTTCATAAACAGAGATAATTAAGTATATGAAACAGGATTAAACAAAGTTACTAGATAAATATTACGTTATTAAACAATAGATGACTTCTTATCTCTATTATTTAACCGGATAATTAATTCACTTGTAATACTAATTGGATTCTAACATTTACAATTAGCTTATAAGTTCGTAGGGAATTTCGTTGTATTTTTTTTCAGTTTGAATAATGAAACCTCATTAAAATCAATATATGTAACCTAAACTGAATTATTGAAAATGCTTCATTCTTCCTTCTTCATTTTACACATATTTTTTAAAGAAAGCTGTGAAATTATCCAAAAAGATAAGACACTTACAATTCAGATTCAGATACAGGTAACACATACTTAAACTACTTAGGCCCACAATATGATAGGTAACAAGTTTATTGCCATTCTCAACATGTCACGGATTTATTAGAAAATTGCAGAACATCTTTTAAGTGTATGAGCCAAGGTCTTATGCAATCAACTTAACTACCTAACAACCAGGCTATAGAAGCAAAAGCTTTATATTGTTATGCCAAATATTATTAATTGAATAAATATTGTAGTTATATGAACTGTATTAAGTGAAACTGTTATGGCCTGGTCACGACTTTTGGTCTAGAGCTGCAAGCGGGGAGCGGAAGCGTTGTACACGCCACCTAATCTCAGTAGGGGTTACCAGCAGCTGTAAAGGTGGACGTATTCAGAACATGGTTTATAGTATGTTGTTACCTAAAATATCCCATCTTTGTTGTGAAAACAGCACAATTTGGCATCTATGTTTTTATTTATATAGCTGTTAATTGACGGTAACTTATCATTAAATTCTGGAAAACATTGTTTTATTTCTTCCTACAAAATTTTTATATTTATGTTGGGGATGTTTCGACATCCATATTGGTGGTTGATTCATAACATTTGCGATAAAAGCTTCCGTGTTCATATTCGCTACAAAAATCGTCTAAAATATTTGTTTTTTTCACTGAATACGCTACCCACGCACCGCCGTATGTGCCGCTCTGTCTCGTGGCGTCGTACCTATTCACTTATACGTTTGTTCCCGCCGCTCCGCAAACCGTGCTCCGCTGTAGCGATCCACCCGGACAAACCGCGCGCGATTTCGCTATGAGTGGTATTTTGTGGCGTGCTTCAAACATTTCTATGATTTTGATTTCACCGCTCGCCGCGCCGCGCTAGGCTAAGGTTGTGAACGTATGCTTAGGCTTCTGTAATATTAAATATTATATGTGTTTATTTGAAAATATTGAAATAAACAATTTGTGTAACCTGCGTTATGAAAATGTTGCTTATAACATTTTCTCGAAACGTTAATGGAAATGTTAGTAAATAGAATTGAATTTTAATACAAAAATATCTATTATTTTGTGGCTTATATTGATTAAGTATTGACAGGTAGCAGTTTTGATCAACATTTAAGTATTCAACTAATATTTCTTCTAATTTTTCATGTTAAGAGTATAAAGGTGATTACTGATTATGATTATAGTTGTTAAAGTGGTCTTTTTAAAGTTAAAGGTACTGTAAGGGTGTGGACTGGGTTTAGTTCAGCACCTTTCCACATAATGTATAAGCGGTCACAGACACGACCCTAGGAACTTTGCCACCCTGGGTGATATTCAAAAAGCGTTTGATAGGGTTGTATGTAAGGAACTTTGGGACATTTTGCCAGATTATGGGATAGTCGGGTCCCCCCTGCGTGCGGTGCAGTCAATGTATTTAGACTGTAAAGCATGCGTGCGGGTGGATGGCAACATATCGCCTTGGTTTGTTGTTAATATTGGCGTCAGTTGTCAGCACGCTTGTTTATCTTATATTTGGACAAATGTCTTCAAAGTTTAAGATCAGTGAATGTGGGAATGCGTATGGGTCACCAAGTGGTGAACTGCCTGCTTTATGCAGATGATGCTGTACTTTTGGGCTCTACACCATCTGAGCTGCAGACACTGGTCGCAGTTATGGAAGGAGATTGTAAAGAAAGGGGCTTACATTTGAATGCGATGAAAACCAAAATAATGGAGTGAGTGCAGGGAATAGTGTGAATGGAGAGTTGGGTAAGCTATTCCAAAGCGAGGTTTTGAGTCAAAAAGCTAGACTCGCTTTGCATAATTCTGTGCTTATTCCAACGTTATTGTATGGAAGCAAGAGTTGGGTATGTTTGAAAAAGCATGAAAGTAGGATAAATGCGGTCGAAATGAGAGACGTGAAATCTGTGGTGTAACGCTCGCTGACCGCATTCGTAACAGTGAGATCCGAGAAAGAGTGGGATTGAAAGAAAGTGTTAGTGTTAAAATGCGAAAGGGCAAGCTCCGCTGGTTCGGTCATGCGGAAAGAATGACAGATGAAAGATTGACAAAGCTGATATACAATGCGAATGTGGACGGATCTAGGTACCCGTGGAGACCAAGGCTGACATTTCACGATCAGATCAATCGGATACTATCCGAGGGTGTCAAGAGTCTCCGAAACCGGCGTGTTTGTATAAAAAGGGTTATGAATGTGAAGGAAGCAAGACAGGTTTGTCAGGATCGTGAGGTCTGGCACTCGATACTCTGCCTACCCCGTAAGGGACTTGGCGTGAAGATAAGTATGTATGTATGTATAAACTATAATAAACTTGGCAAGAAAAGAGTCCGTCAAGGTCACTCCTAACCACTGCGTTGTTGCTTTGGCGCTGTCACTGTTCTGTGCAGCGTGGCGGCGCCGGCGACGGTTGTTCGATACAAGCCGAGTGATTTATTTTATATTTGGACTTGGATTATAATCGTAACTCAAGGCTTGCACTAACATACATATTCTTAGGCTTGTTCTTTGTATAAAATGTGATGCAGAAAATTTTACCCTTCACATTCATATCATGATTTTATTATTTTATTCATATTTTTAAATTTGCCATTATTAAAAATTTGTTTGCCGCCCCCAAAAAATTTCCGCCCTGGGCAGCCGCCCGGTCCGCCCACCCCTGGGGCCGGCCCTGAGTGGTCAACACAGTTACCAATAATCTCGAGTTCAAATTTTCAACAGTTCAACATTGTAAACAAATATGCATAAAATTAGTCATTAACCAGTTGAAGAAATTGTTTGTCAGCATAGTTGCTGTGATCAAATAATTTCTAAACTCAAAACAAAACTGCCAAAGGCTAATGTTATTGAGGCTTAGATAAATTTTCTTTGTTTTTGTCAATTTCCTTTGTTCACTTAACAATTTTAGATTTTCTATAAATTAAAGAAAGAAAAAATTTCGCCCCAGACAGGATTTGAACCTGTAACCTTTCGTCTCAAGCCGACGAATGCTCTAACCAATTGAGCTACTGAGCTACTGAATTTTAGATTTGTTTGTGGCTTATGTTCATTGAGTTTCTTAGTTCTATGCTTTTGTGGTAGACCCTGTGTAACTAAAATGAGACTAAATTGATTTTAATACAACATAATCTTACATCAATAATATAGGCATGTAGGGTTACTCTTGAACCTTGATTCATGCAATATTGGAACTTGGAATTGAGTATGTCATTTAAGGTACTCTTGAACACAATAAAAAGATAGTAGAATAGTAGTAGAAGAAAAAGATAGTAAACAATAAATAATTGCATCGGATTTGTTTCATTTATCTATCTATATCTATTCTAAATTTATAATAAATCTGTAGAATAGTGAAGTCTGTACATTGAAGATTTAGAAAAAAAAATAGACAAAGGCGACTAAAAATGGGTAGAAGAAAACATTTTCAGCTTTTTTTAGAATTTTTGTGTTTGTCTGTATCCCAACCACAATTCACTCTGAACCTACTGAACTGATTGTAACGAAATTTGGCAGGTAGGGACTTCATGTTATGAGGAAGATTATAGGCTACTCTTCATCCCGCTTCCTAAAGAGGTACATGTGGGATAGGGGGTGGAAGTTTGTACAGAGCATTCCACAATTATCAAGGCAAAAATTTAAAATTAGGTGTACGAATTCTTTGTAGCCAATGAATGATACATGTATCATTTCTTTTTGGAAATCTGCCCCTATCCTCTTAAAAGATGAGTTAAAATTTTGTATTCCGCTTTTGTATTCAAGGTAGAAAGCCATAAATTGGTATGCAGACTAGTTGTTACTAAAGAAAAATATGTTAATACTTTTTACTTGAAATCTGCCTCTATTTCCTTAAAAAGGAGGGTGATAGTTTGTACGGGACTTTCATCAGTCTTCTTTGTAAATATGTAGTTTGAAATTGGTATACAGACAATTTGACGTAGGCAAAAAAAAATTTATAAAAATCTTACACCTACCCTCTGAAACTGAAAGAAAATTTGTATGGGGACTTTTCTGAAATTTTCAAGGTGGAAAGTGGACTATTAGTAAACAGGCTCAAAAATGTTTAAAAAAAAAATAATAAATGATGTTACTTTAACTATATGCATTAAAATATCTAATTAATATTTAAAAAAATCAACTTCAAAAGACAAAAAGAAGGATTACCCCAGCCTCTGATAGATGGCGCTACTACGTTTTTAAAACTTAAATTTACTTGATCTGTCAGGTGTACCCTTACAAAAACTTCAATTGAAATTTTTGCAAATGCAAAGTTTAGATGTTGCAAAATTTTGTAGTGAGAGGAGTCTCTGTGTGTTACACTACTTTTTGCTACTTTTTAGTTTTTAGCTATCAGACGGGACTTATTTCAAAAAATAATCCTTTAAAAACAAAGGTAAAACAAAAAACATTAAATTTTTTTTGGGATAGTGTGCTGAAAATTTTTATTTTTATTTTTTTTATTGATAATTATTATTTGTCTAGTCTCTGCACATTTCAGTTGATCAAGTTTCGGAAACTCACATTGTAAATTTGTAAATAGGATCATAAATAAAATGTCTTTAATTTTTGTGCTAAACATTAAAATATATTTCAATATTTCATTTTATCAAAAAAAAAAAAATTTATTATTTACATGTCATAAAAATTTATTATAAACATGGTACATGCATTTGGCTCCACAAACAAAAACCTTGTAAAAGTTTATTCGGATGTGACCACTTCAATATGAAAATACAAAAGTTCAATATTAATAAATTAAAGAGGTTACAATTTGCCAAAGTGTCAAAAATGTTAAAATTTTAACAAATGATTCTTAAATTTCTAGTTTTTAATTAAATTTTTGTATGCAATGCAGGTTGGTGTGCTTCTTATTCTTTTACTTCTTAACACATATATTCCACACATAAATAAATTTCATTTTGTTGATGCTTCTGCATAATACAACTTTATTATGACATTAGAATTCTAAAATCCGTGTCTGGTTTCAGACTTTATAATAAAAACGAAGATCTCTTTTTTCTAATAATATCATGCATTTATGTGTAATTATACTTAAATTCTAGGAGATAACGACCTTTCCAAAGATTTGGCAACTACAATTGACGACAGTGTAGTGTTGCAGCGGTTGGCAGATCAAAACAATTTTCTTGCAGTTAAACTCAAGAGTGGGTCTGATAACTACACATATTTTGCCCAAATCTGTATCCTTTTATATAAATTGGTAATCTGTTGTGAGTGTGGAAGAAGACTTAAATATCTACAAGATTGTCTAGTTTTTGTCATTGTTGGAAAGCAAACTTTGAAAATTTACGAAAGGTTACCAAACATTTTTTATTGTGTTGAGCTTGACAATGGTGAGTACTGACGTCATGACAAAAAGAATAGGAGAAAAAAAATTTCAGCAACTTAGCATACAATAATTGCCACCTAGTTGTGGTTACAGTTTTTGAGACAGTTTAAAAAAATGTATTCCTTGCCTAATAAATAAGCTACCTGGCTAGGTAGGTTGCTTGGCGATTTTTTGATATACAGATCTTATCTTTAACCGCTGTCAGATCAATTTGTTCCGGTGCCATCACTATTCTTTATTGGTCGAAATGGTACACCCTTGGAAGTGGTCTGTGCAGGTGTAGAGGCTCAAAACCTGGCTGTGAGGATTGATAGGATATTACAAGAACATCGTAAGCTATTTTCATATTTTTACAATTTTAGTCAACAAGACAAATTTCTCCACAGAACTAGAAACTCCTCCATCTAATTTCTGCGAACTTTGTCTTATGCTGATAATGGTCTGCTGATCCATGCTGATTACAAATAAAGCTGATGAATGTGTTTTTTATTGCTTATCAAATATATTCATAATTAATTTTGTGTATTACTACAATTCTATGTATTCATTAATGCAATATACTTGCCGCATTGCGCATATTCGTCCTGTATTTGTTAATATAACGAAACGGGATTGAACTTTTTTGTATGAATTTTATCTTTTTTTCAAAATGCGTCGCACGACAATTCCTACAAATATCGATAGGGGACACTTGTACAACAAAAAAGTATTAGGATCAACATATCCCAAATCGTCCAGTTACAGAGCTATTTACAAACTATAATGATGATAATAATTTGGCCCAAATCAACAAAATTATAAACTTACAGAGTATTTACAGTAGTAATAGAATATTAATATAATATACTATATTAATATAACAATTTAAAGTTAAATTTTTGTTACCATGATAGATTTAGTTCTTTATATTTTATCCATATTATTATTATATTTTATATTTTTGTTGATTAATGTTTTTGAATTATGAGATTGCTACGACCGCGACGTTGTACATAATATATGTATATATATTTTACATACATACATATCTTCACGCCAAGTCCCTTACGGGGTAGGCAGAGAGTATCGAGTGCCAGACCTCACGATCCTGACAAACCTGTCTTGCTTCCTTCACATTCATAACCCTTTTCATACAAACACGCCGGTTTCGGAGACTCTTGACACCACCCTCGGATAATATCCGATTGATCTGATCGTGAAATGTCAGCCTTGGTCTCCCCGGGTACCTACATCCATCCACATTCGCATTGTATATCTGCTTTGTCAATCTTTCATCTGTCATTCTTTCCACATGACCGAACTAGCGGAGCATGCCCTTTCGCATTTTAACACCAACACTTTCTTTCAATCCCTCTCTTTCTCGGATCTCGGATATATATTTTATTCGTTAAAAAGTTTACCTTTAACCACTATCTCATCTGATGGTTAGTGATTATGTAGTCTAAGTTGGTGGCGTAGTGGACACCGTAACGAAACACTAAATCATTTGACGGTAGGTCTCTGTCGTTAGAGTGGTAACTAGCCATGGCCAACTATGTTGTGTGTAGAGACATTCAATTCAATACATTGTTTCTACAAGGTAATTGAAGTACTTACTCACCATCGACCTTTTAGTGCAAATAACTCTGTAAGGTGACGTTTTCGGATATGTTGACCCAAATTTTTTTTTGTTCGTATAAGTATTCCCGATCGATATAAGAAAGTTTTAACGTAAGCCGCCATTCTGAAAAAAAATTAAAATGGCGGCGGTTGACTAAGCCACAAAGGTTAAAACCCCTTTGAATGTAACAATAAAATAATATTACCCGGAGGCGTGAACTCAAGTTGATAACCATTTATATTGTCGCGAGGGTAAAATTATTATAGGCCGCTTAGAGTAATAAGAGCATTTATACCATGTCTTAATTTTGAAGTTGTCTTGCATGTGTAACTTTTTAAACAAACTTGTGTTTTGTAAGAGAATCTACTGTAAATTAGTATTTTAACTTATTCTGTGCTATAACTTACTTTATTTTCTAAAGTACCTATTTGAATAAGATTTTAGCACTTGTCACATGTTTTTATAAAAATTATAAAAATAAGCTGGTTAACTAAATATTTTTAATCATAACTTAATGCAAACAAGCAGAATACAACAAAAATATATTGTATTTCCAAGGCGTGCAGGATCTTATGCTTTTGGGTGCAATTTTTTATTGGGTATCCTACCTCTCAAACCTAAACATGACATTGTCAAAATTATTTTTGATATTATAGGTAGTTGTTTGTTTTAGGCAAAGACCAAAAAGCTCCCAATGTACAGCCTTCAACATCATCATACAATATAAAAGAAGAAACAGCAAACTTATTACAGGCTGAATCCAGTGCATGTAAGACAAAGGAACCTGAGAAATCAGTAAATATTCCACAACCAGATAGAGAAGAGGAACCAGGTATGTCATCAAATTGAAAACATTCTTAAAAATCCTGTACCTACTGCCTTATTTTTATGATTCATAACATTACTGTCATAACAAATTTGGCATCCTCTTGCTAAGCTCTTTGCACTTTTTTTAAATACCATATGTGTTTTATTTTTTATTTGTTATTTTGTATACTTTTTTTTTTTTAAATAAACTTTTTATATTACAAAATATAATATCTTATTTATATTAGTTTAATTAGTATTTTATGTGAGGCCTGATAATTAAATAGAAAAATATTTTGTTATTGCAAAGCAAATGAAATGGCAGAAATCAGGAAATTTTGCAAACAGTAGAAAATATGAAATTTAAGTTGTTTGCAAGCTTAATATAATAATAATTTGAGATAATGTAATTTAGTAAGGTTTCTGGGAGACTTTTAATCAAGTTTTTAAATTTGTTTCTGCTACTCCATTAAGAGATATATACTGCCTTAAACTTAATTGGTGAGGTTGGTACCATTAGGTGGTTCAAGCTAATAATCTTAGCCATATTTAATCAAAACAAGTAAAATGAAAGTGCATTTATACATATATACGTCATTTACACCCTCTTAAGCGTTTTTACACATACACATGCACATACGGACACACACTTACACACATTCAGTAACAAATAATTTTGTAATTTTATTTAAAGAAAAAAAAAATGAAATTTAATGATGCACATACTTATAATAATAAACATTAATTAATGATTTGTAATTAAAGGATTTGTTGTTTACATATTTGTAGAAATATACAACTAATAACCATTTCCTTGTATTATTACTAAATTTTATTTTCACGTAGTTTTTATTATTATAATTTTTCTGTTTCTCTACCACAAGTGTAAAGGAATACTATAGTATCGTGATCTGAAGTGGGGCCTGGTGATCTGCTCGCACAGGGTATCCTAGTTGCAGACACCAGTCTCTTACTTTGTTATTTGGTTTTGAATATTGATTCTGTTAAACTGTTTGTAAGAGAAATAAATAATTTTTAATTGATTGAAAAAAAATGTTATGGATGGTTTCTTATATTCAAGATATTACAGAAACATCTTCAGGTCCGGCTGCGAAAATTCAGAAGACAGAACACCATGAAGTAACTCGGTCGGGGGTGGAGTATGACGTGATATGCGACGGAGATGTCTGTGTGAGAAAGCCGAGGAATACAGACGAGGCAGGACCTAGTCAGAGAACCGAACCTGTGGCAACGGTAAGTGAGTGTGAATAGGAACAGAAATAAAAATATACAACATCGCATTGTACTATTCTGTCAAGAAAGTACCGGGAAAAAATCAGTAATACACAAACTGTTTGTTATTCATTAAAATTTATTTTATCACATTCGAAGAACGGTCCTTCAGAAACGATACACTTTACGCTAACGAATTATCCAATAATCATTTTTAAACAGTTTCCGGAATTGAGTTTAGTTCTCGCCGCGATTTCTCTTTTATTTCTTTTACCGATTGAAAACGGGTGGCATAAATGGGTGTCCGAAGAAAGAAGTCTCCTGAAGCCATATCTGGTGAATGCAGTGGTATTTGTTGGGTGTTTGGTAAAAAAAATCCGTTCACAATGATGGCCCTCTGCGGTGGTGCATTATAGCGGTTCAAAATCCAAGTATTTACTTTCCACAAATTTGACCTTATTCGTCGAATTTTCTCTCTTAAACGCCGTTTAACGCTCAAAAAATATAACTTATTTACCATTTGACCTTTCGCTGAATTCCGAGTGCACAACACCGCGATAGTCAAAGAAAAGTATGTTGTACTTCATACCCAAATGATTACTTAAAATGATACGTATCGACTTGTGAGGTACAGAAAGTTCGGCGGCTATCTCTCTAAAAGTTCAATGAGGATTTCCAGTCACTGTTTCCTTCACTTTTGCGATGTTAACTTCAGTTGCAGACGTTGATGCCTATCAGAGCGAGGCAAATCTTATTACATCTCATTGGTGACCACTGTTACCAAGTTCTGGCCCCAGACAGTTGTTGCTGTATGTCGGTTTGGGCCATCTGCTAACACACGCACGCACGCGATTACCACATTCGAGTATAGGCTAAGTGTATACTATACCGTCATTAGATATATGTCTTATGGAATGCCTTCAGTGACGTAAAAAATCCGGATAAACACCTAACATACATCAAGGAAATATTTCTGTTTGCAGCCACAATCTGCTGTCGGGGAAAATCCCACAGCTAGGGACAGCACAGCCAGCATGGAAGAGAAAATGGAAAGAGCTAAAGAGCTGATAGAAGCCAGAAGACTGGAAAAAGCGGAGAAAGAGAAAGAGGTAGGTAATTTGAGAAAAAAAATAGTGTTTGTATCTTACAAAATTGTAAGACCGATAGACTTGCACAAGAGGCCTTAGGCTTAACGTTCCGACCGCAAGACAGCAACGCACCTGTGACATCTATGATGTTTAGAGACTACGGTTGTCTCTTACCATCAGAAAATCCGTGTGCTTGTTCGCTGACCTATCACATAAAAAACTTAATGTGTAAAACATTGCCAATATTCAATAAAAAGTGACAGGAAGTTAGGAAGGCAACATATAACAAATGTTTGGATGGTTTTTCCCCATTTTGTCTGTTTGTTAATCACAACAAACAGTTTCAAACAATTCGGATCTGTATTTCGTTGTTCGTAGGGACTAAATTTAAAATATGAGCCATAATTATGATAAATTATAATTTATTTTCCTGCGATTTTTCAGCATAAAATAAATTTTCAAAAATTTTTTTTATCGCCTATAATAATCCTTTGGGGATTATTATTGAATAAAAAATATGTTTGAACTCGGTTTTCTATGTATACGCATATTCAATTTCATTAGAATTAATCAAGTAGTTTAGCCATGAAAGCGTAATAAACAGAGTTTTTCATTTTTATTACTTAGTATGTCAAGTGTTAGCAGAGGTTTTTGCGCCACTGTACAATGTTGGCTGTTTTCATTGATTTAGCGGGATATTACAAATTATGCAACTATGTGTTATATACATTTTCGACCCTTTAAAAATGTCTACTATCTTGAATGTCTATTACAGTGTTTCGAGACAAAAGGTACTTGTACTGTGTTCGACTTGATCCTTGATACTGTCTCTCATACTCAGTAATTCTAAGGAGCTTTGATCAATTAATTTTTAGAAGTCGTCATTTCATTGGCAATGTATTGTTTGTGCTGTGGATATTTACGGCCTGTGGCCTAACTACGATTTATCGGGTGAACTCGTCGTATGCATTGCCGGTTTTTTCATAAAACAAATCCCCTACTAACAGGAGGAGAAGCAAAAGGAACGCGACCGTCGTGCGGTCGGCCAGGGCGTGGCCGAACTGAAGAGATGGCAAGCCGATCAAGAACTCAAACAGATACAGGTAAAGAATGAAAGAAAGAAAAAAAAATATTTACGGAATATGAGTGTTACAAAGATGTTACAAAATTATTAAGGCGTTCCAACATATTCTACCAACTTGTGGTGTGCAAAAATTTTAATAGATATTAATTAAATTCGTTATGTTATTTATTTACTTACTATTTACACACTGTTTTTTGTATTTATTAAATGAATATTTAGTAATACAAAAAGTTTTTAGAATGTAAATTAATTTATCCTTATGTACCGTAAATTACCACCGTTTCCAAACCTAGCCAGACCTGAGTAGAAACGGCAAAACAAACTCCTCGGTAACCAGGACTAATCTGCCTACTCCTACCAAACATGTAGGTACATGTATTAGATTGCATAGTTAAAAATTTACCCGCCTGCAAGCGACGGTTATTTTTGCGTGTTTGTAGATGCAAAATTCTTTATTACTTCATATTTCCCAAACCGATAACGACTGAGTCGTGTGAATTAGGTGCTGTTAGCAGTCCAAGTGTTCTTTCAAGTGGTAGCAGTTGTTGTGCTAAGGCGAAACTGTGATAGTTTCGCCTGTTTTTTTTAACTTATTTAGGCATCAAGGTCATTAAGAAAACATAAATAATGCAGTATAAAATGCAAGCTTACCTATGACATACAGTTAAACTAAAAAGAAATAAAAATATATAGATGGACATTGGCAATCCTTGTACACCTAGGTCTTTCATCTTCTGCAGAAGATTTTGGTTCTCATTTTATATCAGGGACTGTCAGCAAGCTGTTCCTACCAATGACAGTGTGTTTTGTCCACTTAGTGCAATTTAGTGGCAGGTGTACCCCAAGGTGGAATGTTGTCGCCACTTCTTTTTTCGATAGTTATAAATCTAATTACCGAACTTTTGAGCTGTTTACATCAGCTGTACGAGGATGACTTACAAATGTACACCCCTGCTGACTTGAATGATATCAATGAAATCGTAAGTCGTGTCGATGAAGACCTAACTATTGTCCTTGATTGGTAGGACAGATTAATGTAGCACTTCGCTCATTTTCATAGTTTTTAACAATATTAATACCCCTTTTCAGCCATATTTCAAGTTAAAAATCTAATTATCTTATTATTGACAGCACTTTCCCTTGGTCACCACACATCACCGAGGTGTGTCGAAAGCTTGATGTAGGACTTCGCTCTCTGTATCGTTATAAAAAATCTTGCCCGCTATGACCTTAATTTTGCTTGGGCAGGCACTTATTCTACCCTATTTGTTAAATTACAGTAGGCATAAAAATGTTAGCTAAAAATCTGCCAATCCTGGAAATTCAGATAATTTTGTGTATTACCTTTACAACGGAATTTCATTTGCTTTACGTACCAATTATTTTTTGATATAATAAAAATAACTAATCGAAAGTTTTTAGGTGACCACCATAATTAAATAAAAAGTTAGTGGTTGATCATAAAAAGATTAGGTACCAGAAATAGACTTGAATTTTAACTAAGTACATTTTAGCAAAACAGGTCTTACAGTTCAGTCTCAATAGTAATTAAACTAATTGTCTAATTGAAACTGATGCAACTCATCGAAACTGATTCACGCTAAACAAAGTCAAACAATCAACAATTATTTTGACTCTGGCGGCAGTAGATATTGCCAACTTGTTAAATTCCAGTCCCTGTGATCGATTCATAGGTCATTAAATAGGTCATTAAACATAACCATTTCAAAATTTGTACAAAGACAAGGATACATGGTTAATTCTTAGAAGAAATTGTCGATATAAATGAAAAAAATATTGTCGTCAAAACTTGTTTGCCTCTAAGACTAACTGAAAAGTCGCTAATTCCAGTAAAAGTAAATAATTTTGAAAGACTTTGCTTTGATTGTTCACAATATGTAAAATGTTAAGACACTGCTGTTTTTTAACTTATACACTAGAAATTTTTAATCTAAATGACATGTAAAATTACACGCATACAAATTAACTTGAAGCACAGTTAGTTCCTATTTTTAACCACGCACACCATTGCGTGACAATGCGGCACCACAAAATAATTACCTGAATGGTTCATAAATGGCGTGGATATAAATCGTTTTTGTTATGACATTAATGTAAGTTAAATTAAAATGTTGAGTGTGTAAAATTTTAATAAAGCTCATGAATGTAAAGGTAACACAGCTTATCTGTGTCTATGGTATTTACGTCACTGCCCTTACATAGTTTTTGACGTATGCGTACAACTGCATAAGGTCCATCGTCCGTTTGCGAAAATATGATCATGTTTCAACATGTCGTACTAAACTTGAATAGCTTTGTTGTCGCCAACGTTGACAATAGGGTATATGCCTATGTTGTAATGCTGTATTATGATACAATACAATAACTCTTTATTGTGCACCAAATACAGAGAAATTACAGATATTTACAAAAAAAAAAAAATTAAGAAGATTCACAAAGGCGGCCTTATTGCCAAGTCAGCGATCTCTTCATTTTTCAAAATTGGTTTACCTATGCAACTTTAATGATAAAAGTAAATATTAAAATTTGGCAAATTTAAAATGCATTACCGTTATAATAAGTATATCCTTTCAAAATTATCCTGCATACAGGAATACTTTTAAAGGACGGATCGAATTTAAACATAAGGAAGTAAATGTTCGAGTTTAGAGTTTTATTGATAATGCATTTTAAATGTTATTGTTAAATTTTAGTGTTTTGTCACATCTGCGCTCTGTTGTGCATAAGTGCTAAGTAAATAAGTGATTGTTTGTAGGAGGAACGTAAGCGGGAGAAGATGGAGAACAACCTGGCCCGGCAGCGGATCCTGGAGCAGATCGCGCAGGACCGCGCCGAGCGGAGGGCACGGGACCACCCGCCCGCGCCCCTCCCGCCGCCGCCGCCGCACCGGCCGCCCAGTCGGTGCCGC
>NJDC01003326.1:16734-43448 GCA_002245475.1 Calephelis virginiensis
CCTTCCAAGCCGACAAAAAATAAGAAAAGGCATGTCGGTCGACACACGGGAGACCGAGATTAACATTCCACGATGAAACCGTTCGAGTATTATACAAAAACAGACGTCTCGGTATGAAAAGAGTTATGAATGTGAAGGCACTTCAAAAATCAAACAAAAATTGTGGCACTTGGCACTCATTAATCTCTGTCTACCCCGTAAGGGACTTGGTGTAAATGTATGCATGAATGTGTTAAAAGTAAAATTTATATAATAGAAATAAGTTGGTTGTAGCAACCGCTTGAAATTAAAATCGTACCGTATCTAAAAAAATATGATTAAAAACTCATAATTTTAGAAATACGCTAATAATATTACGTAAATGAGTTTTAATTATTTATTTCCCCAGCGTCAGGAGATAACGTGGACCTGGCGAGACTTCAGCTGAAGTTGCCGGACGGCGGGACACACTCGGCGCAGTTCTCGGCCAACGCGCCTCTGGCCGAAGTGCAACAGTACATCGCTGATAATCTACACGTATGTTTGTCGATATTTTATTATCCAAACTTTAATTTTGTTCCCCGTTTTCCTTCTGTCATAGTGGTTTGGTTAGCACAGTCTAGTGTTTGTAAGTAATTTATACGAGGATGGATTGAAAAGTACTCGGCCTAACACAGATCCATTCAGTTCTAAAAATCAAATCTGCCCATATTATTTGTTTCAGTTCAAAATAGTTCATTGTAAGAAGTCCGAAACGTGTGTAATATTTAGTTGATAATTTATATATTTTTTTTAAAAAGCAATCGGACATACTTTCTGCAAATGGTTGTTCCATTCGAAACAGCGTACTGTCATTAATATAAGAAAAGATTGCCACAGAAAGCCATCCATAATGATATAGTCAGTACATTAAAAGGATTCTGCTTTGTCTTATTCATCCGTCAGGCCGTTAGGCCGAATACTTTTAAATTCACTCTCGTATTACTTACTTTAAATCTTAATTTAATATGCAAATTCCCTCTGAAAAATATTATACACATTATGACGCGATAAAATAGGAAAGTCAGAGCGTTATGAGGGAATTGGACTTACCAGAGGCCAAAGACCCCTAAGTATGTCCAGCTCTACACAATACTGTTTTATTAACACCAACAATACATATACTACTAAAACCTCAATGTACGTTTTGCTTCGCAACTGAAGAAGCATCATCAGGAAAATTCGATTCCTTTTTGGTAAAATGTTAAAGCACCTAAATTGAACTTAAAAGCCTTTCGGAAATAAATAGCACTTCAATTATCGTATAATAAACGTTTATTGAATTTTGTATCGCCACAAGGTTGTTACAAAAAATAAGTTACGGGAATTGTCGTGCATGAAATAATCTTATTTATATGTTATGGTGAAGTAAAATTCTTATCTTAAAGCAGCACGAAGTTTTATAAAAAACTTGGATTTAGGTTCTACAGAGCCTATTTTTTCAAACCTAACCGTGTGCCCTTTGTTGCCTTGGGAGTGGATGTACCCTCTTATTAAAAGGAAGTAGATTAAATTATTTAAAGAAATGTTTGTTGTATATTTTTTTCTGAAAATCAATACTTTTTGATTTATTCGTCAATTACAGTTTTCTTTTTTTAAAACATTATAACCAATTTTTGCAAATAACTGAAAACGCTATATAGCTTTAAAATAAAATATAGCTTTTAAAAAGAACAAAATAATTGACATCGAGTGGCTAGAGACCCAAATATACCAAGTAATAGTTTTGTGTATGTCGCTTTTACTGAATAGGCGTTTCTGCTGTGCTCAATTTTGCAATCAAATCATCTTTAATTTTAGTTTCATCAGCAAAAAACAAATACGTGACAGTTAGGCTCTACATATTTTTTAATAGTTGTTTTACATTTATACAAAATAAATTTTGGATATGACACACGTTATACAACGGGCGATTAGTAGCGTTGTTAAGAAAGAAAGAGGTCCCCAGCTGTCCCCGTCCCAGTTCTCGCTGTGGACGGCGTTCCCCCGACGCGAGTTGTCGGAGCCGGGAGCCACCCTGAGGGACCTGCAGCTGGCGCCCAACGCCGCACTGCTGGTGCTGCCGCGCCGCACGCACCTGGCGCCGCAAGCGCCCGAAGGGAGGACCCTTATCGGTCGGTATTAACCAGAAAAATAACAATACGTGTTGGGGATTCCCCATACTTAGATCATCGTATCCATACGTCTGGTGTATCCGGATAGAGCTTCAAAAAGTTTCTACTATCATTTTTTTCTAAAATAAATAATTTACGCGAGAGACACTTTCAAAGTGCTAAAATGTTTGTAATATCTAAAGTAAGACAACGACAAAACTGAAAAACATAAGTGATATACTATAAACTTCCATCGAAATTAGTTTTGAACGAGATCTAGTAACTAGTTTTTTTAATAGATACTGTAACACCAATAGCCCTCAAATTAGCTGTAATTTACTGGCAAGAGATAGCGCTGTGTTTTTTCAATTCAGATTCCAAAGCCGAATTAAACAGTGCTAGTCATTTAAGAAAAAAAAAAATCGCTTTTACTGGGTCACCAAAAATTGCAAATAATATTAATTATATATTTTTTTATATACGTAAATTAAAATATAAAATATATATTAAATTATTTATTTTATTATTAGTATATTATAAAGTTTGTTAAAATTATAGATAAATTTAGTTATTTTAATCTAAAGTGTCATCAAATATAACCAAAACTAGGTTGAATGGGCAGCACTATCGTCATGCGTATGTAACTTTCGAACGTGTGTGGCGACGCATACAAAATCTATGAAAAAGTTGCGTTCGGAAATATTTTTTCATTACCTGGTTCCGGACACACTGGCCCGCACTCTCGAAACGAAGAAATTCCGTAAGGAAAGTTTCTGATCGTCAGTGACAGTTGCATTAAATCGTATGGGTTTGCCGCGTTCGAAATTACGTTTCGGAATTTTAAAGCGAGATTTCGTAAAGTAATTCGTATTTATTCGGTGGTCTTAAGGAAAATGGCAAAAAAAGCAAACATGAAGGCGTATAACTATGCTAAAATGTGTCTATTCACTTTATTTCTTGAAGACATTCAAATTATTTCTTTTCGGAAATACTTCCCTTCTTAGTTCCAATTTCTAGCCGTTCGAATGATTAAAAAAGAAAAGAAATCTCTTAATTAAAAAAAACATAATAAAATTAGTTAATATGTGTAAATGCAATAAGCCTAAGCCTTAAGTTTAAAAAAACTTTGAAAACCTTAAAAACTCGGTTTGCCTTTCAATTGTGTAAAAACACAAAATATCTTTAACATCTATTTTTGTTTCAGCATTCTTTACCCAACTATTCACATCTATTATTCTCGAACCGACATATCAATTGTATTCGTGGATTTGTAACCGATTTTTCCCCTCGGGGGCCACCGGAGCCAACGCTCCAGGTAGCCCGGATGGTCCTGGCTCCAATTTCCCAACGGGCGGGTCAAATTTGCCCAGGGGTGGGTCAAATGTGCCCAGAAGCGGTTCGAATGTGCCCGGAGTAAGACGTCGCACGAATATTCATCGGTTGGGAGGCGAGCAAGCTTCAGATGATGATAATAATACTTGGAATGGGAACTCTACACAGCAAATGTAACGGTAATGACTTTAATCTTTGTTTTTCGAGTTTGTAGCTAAAACTCGCCAAAATGTTTCTGAATATCAAATAAAATTTTAGAAAAAGCAATAGGAGCTGCATTGCAGAATATACAGGGTTACTTCTAAAGCACCAGCCAAATTTTGAGAAAGGGTTCGGAATTGATAACTATTTCGGTCTATGAAAAAAACTAAAAAAAAAAACATTTTTTTAAATTTTCATCCGACGCACAATACAAAATGTATGGTTAGAACGTAAACAAAGCATAAAACTGGTTGCCACCAACCGCAGTTGCATTCGCAGGCTAGTGATGTCATAACACGTGCTAGGTACGATGTAGCGTGACAACTGGTGAAGCGTTTTTGCGGAGTGTTTATAAAAGTAAATATTACAATTTGGCAACAATGTTTAAAATGTAAAACCGTTTAAGCTTAGGTAAACCCCCTTATTTTGATCGGTCTTTTCAAAGTTATACTGTACAATGCATTTTTATAATTTTTAAAATTCTTGTCAATTTCCTTATTTTATTACTAAACGTTGCTTCTAAGCTACAAAACCGAGGACTTTATGGTACTATTTAAAATAAATGAATAAATTTGATTATGCACTTATAATTTATAATAAATTGTTATTATTTCTAAAAGTAAACAAACATTTTTTTCTTTTTTAGCTGACGAGTTATAAGAAGGGCGAATCACCATAGCTAGATGATACTATACTCTAATATTTGTAAAATAACTTGTTATATATTTTGTATTTATAATAGTTCTACTATAATATGTAAAATAATATGTAAATCATATGTATGAATATACAAGGTGTTTTATTTACTGCTCAATTTCCTGAATACACAAATTCATAATATTTTTTAGTAGTTTTACGAAACTAATAAAAACCTTTTTAGTTTCACCCATTTCTGTGTTTTAAATATTGAAAAATAAACTTACATTAAAATTTTGCGCAATTTAGGCATATGGTTACCAAAGGACCTTTATGTGTTCGTATGTTTTTTAAATATTTTTTTTATTAAATTTCGCAATTGAATCATAAACTACTGCTGCTTGAGATACATACTCCTATTTTGTAATAACAACCAGAAGTGCGTGTCGGTGTATCGGCGCTGTTATAAGTCAATGGACTTTGACAAACTACAGTTGCTAACAACCATTTTGAATTTAATATACAAAAAAATATGTATTCGCAGAAACTCCTAAATGGAAAATTATTTCATATGCGTATTGTGATCAGCAAATTTTGTTTTTATATAAGTCATTTTTTTCGACCCATTTTTAGTAATATTTTTAATGACAAGAGAACGCTGCTGATTTAATCATCCACCGAAGGAACACCTTGTATATGTCTCTGATTATAGTTAATAAAGCTACTGACTATTATATTGAGAAATTATTTGATTGTAGCATAAAACGCAAAAAGAAAATAAAAAAAAACAGAAATTATTTCGTTATCTTTAAAAAATGGTATACACGGTATGTCATTCATTGGTATTAATCACTAATGGGTTATTTATTTTTAACAGCCAATATAGTGCTAGAATATAATTTTGTTTACATAAAATTACGCTGTACTCTACAAATGGTTGTACCTCTGCATTCTTTTCGGTGATACGAGCGTGAAGATACTTTGATTTTTCAACTGTAAATACCCATGGTCACTTTAACCTTGAAATATTTTTTCTCAATTTTATAAGAAAAGAAATACTACGTGACCTGGGTGCTGATTATGTATTTCAGTTGGATATAAAATGGAAAATTGTACATCAAATAGCTATCAAATGACGTCATTGGGTTTGCTATCTCTATTGTATTTCTGTTGGTCACTGAAGATAGCAAATATAAAACACGTCATGTGACAGCTATTTGATGTACACTTTTACATTTTGAGTTGGCACCTGAGATACATAATCAGCACCCTGGTTAGTGACTAGCGTCTTGCCTTTCTTTAAGTAAAATAATAATAAAAAATGTCAAAATCCGTTTATCTAATAAAAAGTTTTTATATATAACTGTAAAAAAAATCAGTCGTTCAGTATCCCTTTTTCACGTCGATTGAGAATGTACTAACCAAATTTTGTAAAATCGAATTTAGTGAGCACGTACTGTGCAAATCTTATTAATCAACACATTCTCAAGTGTTTTAGATATCTATAGATTGTCTAAGCTGAAATAAAGCGCTCCCACACACACAAGTATGCACGCAATACACAAAAAAAACACTTATGTGATTGGTAATTGGACATTACCCATTGAATTGGGTTTTTAGAGTTACCTGTTACTTTTCAGTGAATAGTTTATTAATTGTCCGAGCGTGAGAGAGAACAGACATCTCGTTCCATTCAATATACAGCATATAACAGCGATGTTAACATGCAACGGTTGACGAGTCTGTATGCCTACAGATTGCAATTCTCGAAAAAACTAACACTCAGATTCGGATAAGATGCCGTAATAAATATTCCTTCTAACAAGTAACACCTATATATAAGTAAGTAGTTGGTGCTCTTCATTTTAGCCCACCTCCGTTTTGTATTGAAATTCTAATAATTTGTTGGCTTGCTATTTGGCTTGAGTGAGTTGCTTATGTATAAACCGTCTTGAAAAATATTTTAGATGATTATGTTAACTGCATTAATATTTGACTGAAACATTTGCTTGAATTAAAAATGTTTTTTTTTTATGTTATGATTCTTATAATGTTTCTAACAAAAAACTAAGGATTTAAGACCTAACTTCAAAACGAAAAGTTCGTTTGACCATCAAATTATTTTTATGATGCTTGTATGGACACAAACGGTGTGATCTCGTTAGGATTTCTTTTGTACGATTATTTATAACTAAAAGAATCATTTTACTGTCAAATGTTTAATGTTACAACAGTAGATAAGAACATACACAATATAATTACATTGTTCCTTACGTTCTAGTTTTGTTATACAGATCCGTGCTGAGTGCATTTGTACATATGTCTTGTTCCACAACATCTCAACATCTAGCCAGAGTTTCTTAGTCTAATATCTTTTAGTGGAAATTAATTTAATAGTGGTACCACATTTAAAATCTATTAACTGAAAGTCATAGACTTTGTGAATTATTCAGTACTTGAACTTATTACTTATGGAGACCTAGTGTCATTTGGTTAGTTGTTTTAGGTTGTTTCACATGTTCAATAAATGGTAAATTCACATACTTTTAAATTTAAAACAATTTTTACGTAATTTTACATTTGTGTGAAAATTATTTTTTGAAGTTAGAGTTGATTACAAATGTTTTTCGGTTCCAGTTTTCTAGTACAGTTATTAATGTTGCAAAAATATTTATATAAATAAGTTCATGCACGTCGAAGTTTTATTTTTACTAATACCCTCAATTTATAGAACAAGCAAAATAGAAGAATTGACAAAACGTAATAAAAAAAGCTGTGATTATTCATGGGATAAAACGGATCTCCTGACGGTAAAAGACCGTGGCCTTTAGTGTCAACCATATATGTTATATCTGCACCGTAGTCCTACGACTGGAATTTAATCTGTTTATAATGTGTCTTCACATCCATATAAAATAAAAATAAATAAATATATCTGGACAAGTTACACAAATTGAATATAACCCCAAAGTAAGCAAATTATATGCTTGTGTTATAAGTGTTAGTCAACGACTCTATTACATAGAAATACTTATATAGATACAATAATAAATTTTATTAACACCCAGACACGGAAATGCAGACATCTAAATGTTCATTACACAAATGCCTGCCCCCGTCGGGAATCGAACCCGAGCCTCGCGGTTGGTCGGAGTAGTTAGGTGTGTAGGCTAGCCACTCGACCAACGAGGAGGTCCGAAGAGGTAGGCAGAGGTATCGTTGTGGCACCCACGTTAAGCCGAATGTACTTTAATTTCCACAGTGTGATAGGTGGCAATCTTATTGCCTACCGGCACGTGTCCCTGGATCCGAGAATCGAATCCGGGGCCTCATATACACAATGCAAAGACCGACAGCTGCGATAATAATGTTTTTTTGAAGTGCAAACTTCTTTAGCGGCGTTGCGCATTTTTTTTGGGATGAGTAAAAACTTCTAAACTCGCGTCAGATCGTCAGATCGTAAGACGGCGCAGGGCGCATACGCGAATAAGACGGAGCGCGATCTAAATTAAAAAGTAGATTCATTGTTGTTTTGGTATTTCCGAAGAATATAGGATTCGCAATGGATAATACGCCGCAATATACCTACCATTGCATTCTAACAAGACAACATGATACATAGCAGATACGTATAATATCAACAGACATTGCTCTATTTGTTCCATCTTGAAAATAAGCTTTATGTGTAATAATGAGCAATGTTCGTTGTACAGATAATATGACGACACTCCTAGCCGTCACGTAGTCTTACTTTAGCGAGTTTTTGTCAAGCCAAACGCAGGTTATTGATATGAAAATAATATTTGCATAAATTATAGTGCTTTCATACTGATAATTAAAGCAATTCGTGCAAAATTATTCCCTAACCCTTCCAAAATATCAAAAATGCACAACGTTAATATTCAAGTTTTCTCTCTTCTGCCGGCAATCCCGGAGTGCAACCCGTCTTTTTTGACAATATTAAACTTTCTTACAAAAAATATTTTAAAATCGAAGAACACCTTTCCTAGTAAGGAGTATAAAATGTTGTCTAGATCAATTTTGTTTTTTTTTCTTCTGCTTGCTATCTTTCTATACTTATAAGATTAAAGTATTTGGTGGTAGTCTTGGTGGTAAAGAATACATGTCTCGTCAAAGAATGATGTTATGGTGTACTGCCGACCTGCCACTTAAACCCTTCTGTGAAGTATATAACCAGCTTCGTCGTCTTCCAAACCCAGACAAATGGGTCTGGGTTTGGAACCGGGTGTAACAGTTACAATTGATATTTTTGGCTTAGCGATACGGCCTATGTATCGGTAATGCGTTGGCATACTGGGAGAGTTGTCCCTCCATCTAAAGGTTAACACCTATTAGGGTATTGCAAATGTAACGGTTTTTTCAATTTGTTGATAGTTCATTTATCGGTTTTTACCGACTACTTTTCTTTACTTTCTCTTATTTGCTTGGTGTAGGAGAATCAAGGTGCGATGATGACTTGCTGGCTACGTTACAATCAAAATCACGTCACTATAATGTCAGTAGTCGTTATTGTCGTTTTCGTTACGAAGTGCAAGTGCAGTGCTGATAACCTAATGATGATAGAGGTTTGACATCACAGTTTGGTGCGAGGGGTGAAGTGACTTGCCCAGGATATCCATCTTCCAATCTCATAGAAAAAAGCGAAACACAACTGATGAACTGTGTGTCGGAGTTCAGATTCAGTTTTTAAACCGTGAATCTAGTGGTATACGTGATGTTCGACGACATCAGCGCTTTTTGTGTTGGTTTTTACCAGCGCCTAGTGGCTTAGTAGCCACTACATATTTCTTTTCCACATACACAATCATGTTATACTCATCTCTTCATGTTACACTTGGCAAATTCTCTTTTGTATCCAGTTTCCGAAACGCCTATCAATTTTAATATGTTGGTTTATTTTACCTAATATAAGTTTGGCTTAGAACTCTTGTTATGAAGAGCTAAGTTGTGGTAAAGCCCGGTGAAGTTGTAAAAAACGCGAGGTTGGCAACATATTACCTAGTCATCCAAAAAAAAGCTAAGTCGTAGATTCAAGATGATTGGTGTTTCGGAAGTCGCTGTTAATCTATGTAATAACGTTAATTAATGGTTGACACATGACATCCTAGGAAACTAGAAAAAAAAATAGTAGTACTGTTTGGCATGATCGTTTCTTTGTGGTCAGTTTTATTTAAAAGAAGAAATAAATCGTGCTCTGACAAGTTAAATACATAGCATGACAAACTGCTGTTAAGTGTTCACATTCACTTTAATTCTCTGCGGTCGATGTCTTTAGATAACATTGCATGGCTTAAGATTTTTCGTTATATGAACAGAAACAAATTGCAGGGGTAGATTGGACAGATTGAAAGGAGGCACTTGGGTTAGCATCTCACATTGAAGCCAAATAAGCAGTTTTTTATGTTACAAGACAATATACAGGCTCACGGTTCTCCTGGTAGCAAGATACAACTGGGCTTACAGACACGATATGTGTAGGTGCTTCGTTGTCCTTAACCGGGACAATTGGTCTACTAAGCAGCTCGACTGGTTATTCTGCCCTCCGTACCATGAGTGTATTATGGATTAAGTAATGCGGTGGAACTTTATCCGGCCAAGTTGCTGCATGGCACTCCACTGCCAACAGGTTACTTGAAGACGACGAAAGCTACGTTATGACTGTAGTAACGGCCACGCTCGGAGACGTCAGTTAACTTTGATCTATCAATACTGGCCGCATTTAGGGACGTTAATTAATATTTGATATCATTAAGTCCCCATTTTGTGTGGCTAATGTCGACTTAATCAACGAACCGTAATCCGTCGGTATAACCATTGGTAGTTTGTACCAAACCGTAAAAGTAACGAAGCGTTGTTTATAGTTATACAATTTTGTTTAGAATTAACAATCGAAAACGAACGATTGCAGTTTGATTTCTCTTACAATTCGTGCAAAAAAAACAACCATTCCTGAGGAAAACGACTCGTTTCTTGAATATAGGAATCGGGACATAATGACTGATTAAAAATGATTGACGTATTTGCGTGGGGCCAAGAGCAGTTAACTTCGAATAGAGCCAGATTTTTTTTTATGTACATAAAAAGCTACAAACTAAGCGCACTGCTACCTGTTTAGCTATCATAAAATATTAGGTATGTTAAAAGTGATAGTAGTCCTGCAATGACTTGTTGGTATTGGTACCATAAGCATGTCTATTGGTCGCTTCACTACCTCTCGTAGAGTATATATTTTTCTGTGTTCACTACGTACTCGTCCGTTCTTACTCCTGCACACGGTTGCACGAACTTGTCTCTATTTTAAGAAATAATTTATGATTTCAAGATTTGAAAACCTTATTTGATGCAGTTTAGGGTATCCAATCTCGATGTCATTCTTTCTTTTTTAAAGAATCAAGAGATAAAACTCGACAAGGGCAGATTGGATAACCAAGCGCTGAGAGGTCGTGTTATTTCCACCATAACGCCAGTGCTCGCCATTCTCAAATTTCATTTTGGAGGCCACTGGTGGCAAACTTACGCTAAAGGATTAACTTTTGCTACACCAGATTGACATCTCAGCGTAAACATGTTTGGGATCTGGCGTTCCTTATCATCACAATCCGTTTTAATTTTCGCCTAGATCTGAACCAAGAAACGGGTTTTGGCATCATTTCCCAGGCAGTGGGATGTATTCAGGATGTTTATTTAATATTTTAAACAAACTTAAAACTATTCCATTAAGGTGTGTATTCAAGACAGGGGCATCTAGATAAAGGTTAATTTTTAAGTTAAGTAGGTACCTAACTTAACTTAAAAATGATATCAGGATTTCGTTTTGTAAGCAGTAGGACTACTTTATCTTTTATCAACTCAGTAGGTACATAGTATACTTTGGTCTTCTTTGCCGTTAACTAGTGTTGTGGTCTAAAATAAAAGGCATCGTATTTTTTTTAAGTTATTGAAAAATAATAAAAAAAACGCAAAGGCAGCTTTACTTACAACCGTCACCTTAAGATACAATAATGCTCTCGTGCTTGACTAGTTTTGCCAGAATCTTTGGCTACGTATATAAATCTATCGACAACCCTAACCTCCAGCATGGAACACGTCAATGACAAGCATTGATGCTATAGCGGTAAGAATAGGCAAAGCGGTGGTAGTACCTACCAATCTGACCTAGGGGATGATTCCGTATCTTTTTAGTGATGATCACTGGATAAAGTGTACATCAAATAGCTGTCAAATGACGTGTTTTATATTTGCTATCTCCACTGACAAACAGAAATGCAATAGGGATAGCAAATACAAAACACGTCATTTAACAGCTATTTGATGTACACTTTACCCAGTGATAATCACTAAAAAGATACGCTGCCGCAAAATCACTTCCTAATAATGAAAAACAAAAATGAGTGGTTACTGTTCCTTGATACATAATTTATATCTACCTTCATACCTAGAATGAATTTACAATTTGTACCTAAAATATTATTAAAAAGAATGTTCGCATATTGTATACAGGATTAAGAACTCACAACGAGGTTTATTAAATTTGTTGTCGATTTATCTGCTAGTCTGTTCCTTACAAACTACTGACCGAATTTTCACAAAATTTTTTGTAGTAGTAGTTTGTCATCCGGTTAATATTGAGGATTTTTTATAGCGGGAAAATATTTTATCCCCATCATAAGCCATGAAAAGTCTATTCAACGTGTGTTTCTTTTCTTTCCGAAATGGCTAATATGTTGCTAACCGCGAGGTTTTTACAACTTCACCGGACTATACAACGTGTGTACGAAGTCGCGAACAACTAGTAGTCTTTTATAAACGAGCGAGACTCATACCTATTTGGCAAGTGTTAAATATATTAAAGCACATAAATAATCTGTTTATTACGCATTACTTACACAAGATTAGCTGCGATATATGTGACCTAGTTAATAAACCTGTTTAAAACTATTTGTATAACTGTTTAACACGGCTATACTCACGCTCATGGTAAAAATAATGATGGCGGACAGTTTTAAATAATCTCTATTCCATTAAGGTGTGTCTTCAAGACAGGGACATCTAGGAAAAAGGTTAGTTTTTTTCTATTATTACTACCTAATGCTTTAAGATAAGGATATGGATTATGGACGAGGGCGGGAAGTACCCACTTTACATTAGTATTAAGTATGGTATTAATATAAACATAGTAAATGTAGCGCATTTAGATACTAAATAAATACCTATCATTGTTATAAAGGGACATATTAATTATTTCCATTTATAGCTGTATGAATTTTACCATTTATTCGCATATGCAGATGCTTATATCAAATATAAATAAACCAGTCCATAATAATACAAAAATATGACCGCCTCGTTGGTCAAGTGGCTGGCGTACACGCTTAAGTACACTGACCAACCGCGAGGTTCGGGTTCGATTCCCGACGGGGACAGACATTTGTGTGAGGAACATTTAGATGTGTCTAGGCAGCGTGAATTTCTTACTATCGGGAAATCCGTCTGCTTGTTTGTTTGTCCTCCTTAAATAAACGATTTTTGATTTCATTTTGATTTTTGTTTGTCTTCCATTAGCATATATATAACTTGGATTTGAAGTTGGGTTAGAAAAAAATATTGGAAACCCGATTAAAATCAATCATTTTACGTGACGCACAAATAAAATAAAGAGCAGATAAAAGATAACCTAAATTAAGCAGTGGTAAAAGCCACATTTAAATTTTATCCATACAAACTGTAAGTAGCTGTTAATGTCAAGCGATACGAAGTTTGCCGGATCGGCTAGTAATATACAAAAAAAGTCGTGTTAGTTACACTATTTATAAGTAGGTATTGGTAACTCAAAAATGCTTGAACCGATTTGACTAAAAAATGATGGGGTGGTAGCTTTGAATCAGGAGACGCGCAAAGGATACTTTTGATCCCGTTCGACTGCGAGGAAACTAGGAAAAACAGCATTTAAATTTTTCCGATACAAACTGAAAGGTTGGAGCGAAGTCTGCTGGAACAGCTAGTATTATCTTATATATAAAATTCCCGTGTCACAGTGCTAGTTACCTTACTCCTCCGAAACGGCTTGACTGATTTTCATGAAATTTTGTGAGCATATTGAGTAGGTCTGAAAATCGGCTAACATCTATTTTTTACAACCCTAAGTGATGAGCGTGAATCACAGCAAAAAAATTGAAGAAAAACGTCTGCCGGGTCAGCTACACAATATATGTTCAGGTCAAAAATAATCAATTTTTTGTTCAACTTTTATAACGGTGTATAATTGGGTCCATTTAATAGTCTTCGTTTCAATATTCAGGGGGGTTATATCTATAATAGTAGGGGAGCCCAAGAGGGGATTTTTGGACTAACTCAGGCGCGTCAGATTAAGATATGGGAGATACCCTGTATCATTGTTGAACACCTCCATTATCCTCCTCCACCTCCAAATCTCTACATAGAGACGCGTATGTAGGGTTGTCTGTCTAATTTTTTTTTGGCTTGAAAATATACTCGCGCATGTCAGATTAATGTACGGCGAGCTTATTGCATGCCAATAAGTCCATGTTTGAATTTTCTGATGATTTGGACAAGACGTACGGGAGTAGGAGTTTCAGAAACTTTCAAAAACCAAGTTATATGTGCTAATTGTCCATTACAGCAATCTGTCTGATTGACATCTTTCTGTCATCGGAGACACATTAGGCATATATATTATTAATATCTGATGAGTTCGGCTATGATCAAGTGACTGAAATTACTATTTTAGCTTCTAGACACTTAACGCACCGCTAAAAAGAAAAACCTTACATGACCTTTTTTACTCTCCACTATTTAATCGACAAAGTGCAATGGGTCCCAATGACGCTGGAGTTACTACACATTTAGCATCGCGGGCTCCCCTACTACAAGTAACAATACCACTGGTGGTAGAGTGAGGTGCTGAATATTTGGCTGGGTAGTCCTTACCATGCCTTATATATTCATTACATGCATACAAACACTCACAGACACACCAAACTTATAACTTCTCTCTTTTTCGTTTTAAAAGTAAAGTAAATTTATTCTGGTATCTACTTAAGTATTTCTATGTATTAGAATCGTTGACTAACACCCATAACACAAGCATATTATTTGCTTACTTAGATTAGCTTGGGGTTAGATTCAATTTGTGTAACTTGTCCAGAAATATTTATTTATTTAATTAAAAAAAATTAATGACGCCCGACAAAATCTTTATGCAATAGGTATAGTTAAGAACCACCTAGATTATGTCAGCTTTCAAACACAAAAAAACTGCATCGAAGTAGGTCCGACCATTCAAAAGTTATGAAGTCAGAGGCAGATAGACACACAGGTAGCTAGCTATATCAAACTTATAACATGTTTATAGTCAGGGATTAAAAATCGATTATTTAATCTTTTCAGAGGAGCTCATCCACAAACACCGTGACACGTAATTTTGTATACAAATAATGTGACTTCATTTAAACACTTTAAAGCTTACACCGCTGATAGAGTAGATATTATTTGATTTTATAGATACAAAAAATTGTTTGTATGAAAAGGATAATGAATGTAGAGGAAGCAAGACAGGTCTGCCAGGACCGCGAGGTTTGGTAGTCGATACTCTCTGCCTACTACGTTAGGGACTTGGTTTGAAGATATGTGTGTAATGTCTTGATCCTTGCAGACCTACCTACCTCTTCCGCTTTCATTACTTTTTTTTACAAATATGCCGATTTCGGAGACTTGCCACCTCCTTCGTATAAAACCCGCACGATTTAATAGTAAAACGTCAACCTAGGTACTTACATTCCCCGAGTACCTACATACATAATATGTTAAAAGGTCAATGATTCATCCATATCCGCATTGAATAACTGTTTTGTCAATATTTCGTCTGTCATTCTTCCCATATGGCCAAACCAACGGAACATGGTCTTTCTTATTTTTATACCAACACTGTCCCACTTGACTCGGATCTTACTGTTGCGAATGCGGTCAGCGAGCGTACCTAATATCACAGATTTACCGCAGCGCTATTATATCGACCGCATTAATTCTACTCTTCTGACACACCGAATTCTCGTTTCCATAAAGTAACGTTGGAATTAGTGAAAAGTTATGCAAAGTGAGTCTAGCGCTCAGACTTAACACCTTTACTTTGAAATAGCTTACCCAGCGCTCCATTCACACTGTTCCAGGGTATACTCTCCTTTCTACATCCGCAGTGCACCTTCATCCCTGCTAAAATCACTACCGAAATATATATTTTCATTCATGTACTACATCGTCGACTAAATTTCTGGCATCCCTGGCTACGTCTCTTTCAAATACCACCATACTGCCTTTCAAAACTTTCCAAAATTCATCCACGTCTATATTTTGGTAAAATTTGGTATACTTTCACTCGTCCGGATTGGTACCACCGCCTTACCTATTCCTGCCTTCTTTCTTTATTTCTTGTAAGGTAGCCGGTAAACTTACTTTTGCTCGAGGCCTAACATCCCGGCCTCAGGTTGGCGACGCACCATTACCACCTTTGGTGTCTCTAGGCGGCGTGAATTTCTTAAAATGAGGAAATCTGTCTGCATGTTTGCCTTCAAATATCATAAAAAAAAGAAAAACTTTAACGTAAGCTTTTTGGAAAATTCATCCCCAAAGACTGAATAAGGGTTGAAAGCTAGTATGAAAATTATGTTTGTAATGTAATTATGTATTACGTACTTATATTAGGCTATCGCGAAACCCATCATTGCTTCTCTGTCTGTGACGCTTTCACTAACCATTAAACCGATTCTGTTGAAATTTGTTTTGCATATACCTAATTAAAGATTCAAATTTTGATATAGATTACTTTTTAAAAAAATCAACCCCAAAGCAAAACATTGTTTATATAAATGTTTTAAAATTTGCCCCTTTATAAACAGCAGCATTTTTTTGTATAGACGTATTTTAAAAAAAATATCCAAAAATACAAACCATCACATCCGAAGCAATCATTCTAAGCCGACGAAGTCGCCGGTAACAGCTAGTTTTTATTAATACAATATTTCGGTAATAGGTTATAAAATTATTATTTCCACCATATCTGTATCTACCAGCATTTAAGTAAATTGTAAAGTTTTAAATTTCAATTTCTCACTACAAAACTCTTACAAAATTTTAAATTGGTATAAACTTAGAAATGCTTAAGAGTAAAAAATGAGTTTATTTTATCAACATCTTTATCTTAAAAAAAATGTCGCCTCTGTGGTCTAGCGGTTTAGTTGTTGGACTTGACTGCATGAGGTCCCGGGTTCGAATTCCGGGTCGGCCAACAAAAAGAAAATTTGATTTTTCCAATTTCCTAATAAAAAAATGTTGCTAGGGATTGGATTTGTGCCCGCTTGTCGATAGGCTTGCCACCTATCACATTGTGGAACTTAGTGTCTTCGGCTAGTCGTGGCTACCCTGTTTGTGCCTCTGCCTACCTCTTCGGGGATATGGGCGTGAAGATACTTTTACTTTTACCTTAAAAAATCTTTTGTATGTTAATGTCTCATTTTCAGAACGTAAGAGTTATTATAACTTCAAATTGAACTAAAATAAAACTTAAAATATTGTCGTATAATATATCTTTTTTAATATTAGTAAAATTTAGTACTTATTTCATCTAGAAAAAGCTCTCAGGTAACACACGTAGAGAGAATGCAGTCGAATTGATCTCCTTTTTGGAATCATTTGAAAATATGCCTGCCCCGTAAGGGACTTGGCGTGAAGATATGTATGTATGTATATATGTTTGAATATGAAAATAATATTTCAATTAAGAACACGCAACAGCGAGATCAGAAAGTGAGATTGATAGAAAGTGTAGGTCTAAAAAGGACAAACGGTATGCTCAGGTAGTTCGGTCATGTGGAAAGAAAACGGATTGACACAAAGGATATTATACAATATCGATGTGGATGGATGTGGGTCCAGGGGAGATCTAGGTTGACATTTCACGACCAAATCACTCGGGTGTTATCCAAATGTCTTCGAAACCAATTTATTTTCGTATGAAAACATTGGATCTGGAGGAAGCTAGGTTAGTCTGCAAGGAGCGTGACACTTGGCACTCAATACTCATACAAAAATGTCATGAAAATACGTAAGAGATGTCTGTCTGTCTCATTTCTCGTGTTTTTTTTTTATAGAACTGTGAACATATGGATGGTAAGATATAGTAACACGTAAGTTCCGCCTACAAATATTGCAAATAGTACGTCGTCTTTCAGGAGCTGGCTGGCTATTACCAATATACTTACTAGAACTCTTAAGACTTACATTTAAGTCTGCTAGCTACCTTCTCTTCCAACCGGGATATAGCATCATTGACACTGCGACAAGTGACAACCTCACAATGGAAGTAGTAATGTAGCCCGTTGTCGTGAGAACACAGCATACATTTTCTGTTGGTTAATGATAGCCGCGTCTCCAAATATCCCTTGTTGAAAGTAGAAAAAAATCTGAACAATACCCATGCCCGATACACTAAAAACTCAATGGTTATCACCTTCCAGTTTCATCATACATTCACCAACACCTTATTGCGTGTCATCCGGGTTTCGCTTAAAACCCGGGTGTGCGGTTAAAACGTTGACGACGATCCTTTCCACAATCTTGCCGTAGCTTTTCCACATTTCGTCTCCAATGATTCATCATCCACGACGTCAGTGATGACATCATCCTTTTTGGAATCGGTTAAAAAGCGACCAAAGGTGTTCTTAGCTTTATTATAATTTGTATGTATTATATAATTTCCTAAACAGCTGCAGAGGTTTTTTGTACCAGAAACATGTCAGTCATCTCCGACATCCGGTCGAATCTGCGTTTTCTGGGTCATCCTCACAATATTATATTCAATATTATTAATACGTGATGCCAAAACTTTGTACCCCTTGTTACGAAAATTGCGCGGACGCAGAAGCAAAACATTTGGCACACAGTTAAGGTGTAGGAGAAATGCCAGAACGCTAACATTTTTCAATAATAATGTTTATAAAGTACCTACATTAAATCAATAAATAAAACATTACCCACACACATCGACCATACATCTCACACACTACCACGGATTTGACACAAACAAACAAATATATTGATGATAACGATAAAAGATCACAGATGGCGCAGTAAAAAGTTTGGAAACAAAGTAGTTGGTCTTGAGAAATGAAGATGGCGTTCTTATCAACAAGATATTAAAATTTATTATGGTCGAATTTCGACCAATTGGCGAACACTAGTTCAATATTATTATGTATTTTCGGAGTTGCAATCCTTTTAAATACAAATGCTACGTCGGTTGTAGTATATAAACGTAACTGCAATGAACGGTACGTTCTGCATTGTGTTCAAACATTGTCACGTTATACCTACCTACATTCCGGTTTAAAGATTGTTATCGTCATCAGTCACAACTTGCCGCAGCTAAACGTTTTTTGTATAATTTAATTTTATTATCGCCTGTGGAGTAGTGGCTCGGTGTTGGCGTTGTTTATATTGTGTCTCAGATTCGATTCCTGGGTCGAGTAACTCAAAACGTGTTTTTCGAATTTCAACTCCATTGCCTGGATTAGGGATTGGATAAGTGCCCGATTGGCGATAGGTTTGCCATCTATTATGTTGTAAGATTAAGTACTTCGGCTATCTTGGGTGGCATCATGAAAAACCTTACTTAGTTTTTAATGTTACTGACCTCCTCGTTGGATAGAGTACGCGCCTAACTCCATCAAACCCTTTGAATTAAACTAAACTAACATTCAAAGACCGAAACACATAAATGTAACTTGCTTGATTTCGATTTGTGAAATTAGTCCAGTGATATATTTTATACTTTATAGCAGCCTTTCCCAAAGTGGGCGATAACTCCCCCTTGTGGGCGCTATAAACCTAGAGGGGGGCGGTATAAATCTTGAAAAAAATGATTTTTTTTAAACTAGGCGCAACAAATATGTTATTGAGGTTATTGACAAGAAAAAAACGAGGGGGGGGGGCTACAAAACAACTGATTTTCAAAGTGGGCGTTACATGAAATAAGTTTGGGAACCTCTGCTTTATAGTTTTTAACCGATCTGCAGAAGGAGTTTTATGTTTGTCGATGTATGTATATCTATATTATGTAATTTTTGATTTTTCTCCAATGGTATTAATTAAGTAAGTCTATTAATTAAGTGAGTCTATTAATCTATTATATTAAGTAAGTATTAAGTAAGTCTTCGTTAACTATTGTGATGGAAACGCATTCTGAACGTCTGAAAAGTATCTGATATCAAGAAATACACGTTGCCTGTAGACGGTAAGGGCTGCGTTACCAACCTAAAGCGGGGTGTTAAGTCTCTTGAGTGAGGATTCTAGAACTCTTAACTGAAAAACGACAATGGCAATATATCAAGACAAGATGTGTTATGGCGCCGGTACCTAGCCAGGAGAATCCAGGTAGACTTGCCAAGTGTCACGTTACTAGCAGATCTCTCTAGCTTCCTCCACGTACATTGCTCTTTTCATACAAATTCCATTTTTTATTTAAAAAAAGAACAAACGGTAAAAAGGAAATCTTGAGTTTTTTATATTTATCTTTAAGTATCAATATACAAATAACTTATACTGTGTGAAATAGATGGTTTTTGATATTTTATAGTAAATTTTATACAATAGTGTACGGATATACCACACACAATATATGGTATGAGACAACCGTTGCCACAGATGTTACACGTACGTCGCTGTCCTGGGACCGCGATATCAGGCCTAGTGTGCAAGTCTACCAACTACCCCACCCTAACTGGAAGCGGAAGGAATAATTAAGACGGTGGATACTTATCCAGTTGCTACACGTCACTTTACCTCCGTCCTCCTGTGGTCTCGTGATCTTTTGATACTTTTAGATACTTATTGTACAAAGGGTAATTATGATTTCATTTTATCTGTAATATATCAGTCCAATTATGACATACGGTACATAGGTGGTAGAGTGACTCGTCCGGATTGGTACCACCGCCTTAACTTTCCCTGCCGTTATAACGTCAGTGCTTGCCGTTGATGTGTTTCGGTTCGGAGGATAAGGTAGCCGGTAAACTCACTTTGCTATAGGCCTAACATCCCGGATTCAGGTTGGCAACGCACCATCACCACCTTTGGTGTCTCTAGGAATTTCTTACCACCAGGAAATCCGTCTGCTTATTTGCCTTCCAACATCATAAAAAAATATAGGCGTCGATAGAAAAATAAAAATATTTTGTATTGAGGAAATGTTAAGTATTCAAACTGTTTAACGAATAGGCTTTTCAGTGACAGAGGCGAGCAAAATCGGAGTAGGTCACTAGTTATAAGTTTAATAACCGATGTTTAAGCAATCGTTATACAAGCGGAAATATTTCGTAATGAATTACAATTTGTAATAAGTTCCGATTAAAGTTCCTATTAACGCTAGATTAGTTCGCAATCGGGAAATATATCGTGGACATGAGCCAGAAAATTAGACCGGATGTTACGTGTTACGTTCAACGCACCCATAACATCTCTAGCATGAACGTCTACCGGATAGTGGATCTTCGTTCTGTATCGACTTCTTCCTCTAACTGCTTGGCAATCTGATGTTCATACTTTAATTCAACATATTTTTATCAAATAGGACGCAAAATAACAGTAAATAATAACTGCCGTCCACGGCAAACATGGTGGTGTACCAGGAGTATCACAGATGCGTTGCCGATCTTTCAGGAATGAGTAAATTCTTTTCTTGAAGGTTCTTAAGTCATATTCGTTAGGAAATATCGCAATTGACATCTGGATAACAAGAAATGTACGGTGATACCAAACCGGACGAGTTATTACAAACACAATTACAAGTTAATACAAACTCGTACTTTAAATCACGAGTATTGTATTATACAATAAGACTAGCTGAAACCCGCAGCTTTGCTCGCGTGGCAGTTAATATATTATTTACTGATTAAAGCCTATAACTATGGACTTACATACAAAACTTTCAAACCCTAATTCACCCTCTCAGGAATTTCCAGAAATGCTACTCAATACTCATTTTTAATAAATAGCCCAAAGATAGAGTTTCATGTTTCTAACTTGAAACATGACGGTCTTCCATACAAACTTTCAACCCCTTATTTCACCCCCTTAGGAGTAGAATTTCCAGAAATGGTTAAATACGCATCTACTCATTTTTAATAAGTAGCCCAAAAATAGAGTTTAATGTTTCTAACTTGAAACATGATGGTCTTCCATACAAACATTCAACCCCTATTTCACCCCCTTAGGAGTAGAATTTCCAGCAATGCTTAAATACGCATCTACTCATTTTTAATAAGTAGCCCAAAAATAGAGTTTCATGTTTTCAACTTAAAAAACGACGGTCTTCCATACAAACTTTCAACCCCTATTTCACCCCTTAGGGGTAGAATTTCCGAAATTTCGTCCTTAGTGTGTGTCTACTCAGTAAAACGACCCTACTCACCAAATTTCATGGCTGCAACCTTAACAGTTTCTGCTCGGCGATTATGAATCAGTCTGTCAGGACATGTTATTTTATAAGTAGATATAGATATCCAAAGCAATAAGGGAACTGCCAAGTTAAATTTAATTCAGTAAACTAAAGGAGTGGCCACAGGCCACATACTAAGTGGCTCATGAAAAAAGTGTCTATTTAAAAAGTTAATTTTTATTTTAAGATAAGATATCGAACAAAAACACGACTCTCCTGGTAACAGACAAACGTAGCCTATAGACAATAGATGTTATCTGTGATATGTTTATGTCCCGTGGCCGGGTTGGAAGGTCGGAGATGTAAAGCCTAATGTGTACCCGCCACCTTTCCCCTCTGGATCGGTGCACGACAGTGCAAAACACTGTCGTTATGGCAGCAGGACTAGGTAAGGTGATGGATCTCTACCCGGACAAATTGCTGCACGGCACTCTACCGCCAGTGGTCTTGTAGACAGTCTATTTAATGTTAGCTCTCCTCTTACAAGTTGCCGGGCAGGAAGGCAATGATCTAAAAGCTAAACTACACAGGGCACTAGGACCAACACGGAGTAAAACAAATAAATACATATCTAATACATATCTACATACCAAGTCCAGAGGTAAGGCAGGCAGAGAGTATCGAGTGCCAGACCTCATGATCCTGACAAACCTGTCTAGCTTTCTTCACATTCATTACCCTTTCCATACAAACACGCCGGTTTCGGAGACTCTTGACACCACCCTCGGATAATATCCGATTGATCTGATCGTGGAATGTCAGCCTTGGTCTCCCCGGGTACCTACATCCATCCACATTCGCATTGTATATCTGCTTTGTCAATCTTTCATCTGTCATTCTTTCCACATGACCGAAGCAGCAGAGAAAAATAAATAAATAGATGCTTATAACTTTAAAATGAAATTGTTATAAAAAAACAGTTATACCTACGATGCAATATATTTTTATGTATCTCACATATGTCTCGTATGTCACATGTAATTAATTCGATTCCAGCTAAACTTAGGTACCCACATTTTTTCCTTTCGTATAAGATTTTATTGTCCTGACAATAATTAACACTTCTAGTGTTAAACTATGTATTTAAATGTTATATCATATAGATTTGATATAAACCTAAAACATAACACATGTTTTCAGGTAGGTAGGTTAGTAAGTAGATTTCCTCCATGTCTCGCCGCTACCACAAGAATAGTTTAAATAATATTACAATTAATAAGTGAAACTTAGTGAAAATTTAGAACCACTTGGGTTGTATAAAACTTAAAGATAAAAATATCTAAATTTAAAATGAGTTACTTTGTTTTAATGAACATAAACGATAAAAAATAAATGTTTTTTCAGACATTTCTAATTAATAATGTGAAAATATTTAAGCAATTACCACATGTTCACACTTCACGTGACAAAATAGTTGTAACAAACTACGATTAAAATAAATTAAAGAAACTGTAAATTTTAATTATTTTAATTGCAAGTTGTTAAAATATTTTGTTATGGACACGAATGTATGCAACTTGTGTTTTTGTTGTTACAATGACAAAATAAATAAATACGTTATAGACATTATATCCTATTAATATTATAAATGCGAAAGTTTGTAAGTATGTATGTATGGATGTTTGTTACTCTTTCACGCTCGAATGGCTGAACGGATTTGTCTGAAATTTGGAAGACAGATAGATTGTGACCTGGATTAACATATAGGCTATTTTAAATCCCGATCGAACACCGGGTTTCTGTGAAAACGCGGGCGAAGCCGCAGGTAGCAGCTAGTCTAATATAAACAGACGTATAGTCTTAGTATTCTGATAAATTACCTCTAACTTTTTCCTGACGCCATAACTTTGTTCTTCGGTATTTCCTTGTCCCTGTTAAGAAGTAGGGCTGTAGGTTATCTTAGGCCAAAGCTTAAAGATCACAGCCTCAGTATAGTACGGGCGATCTAATGTTACAGGGATATGGAATCTTGTAACCTCAACGTGCCTAACCTCAAACCAATATGAGCTTATGGTTAATTTAATCTAGTTATGCATTCACATTTTAACAAGTTTCTATATATCTACAGAACTCTTATCAAAGAGTTATATTACATGGTAGGTTTTGTCAAAAGTAGTAAAAAAATTCAAAAATAAATTGACAGGTAATTATAATATAAACCCTAGTTTTAAATCGTTCATTAAATAGCAGGAGGTTAAATTTTTGATTTCTTAATTTTTTTATGCATGTTACTCGATTTTCCCCTTAATTGTGAACCGATTTATTCTTTTTTTATTTAAAAGAGCGTACGCCCAAGTTTTTCCCATTCTGAACAAGAATGCTCGGGTCTTTTAAGCCTTCGCAAGAAAACGGTTAGCCTATATTTTTAAAGAGGAAGAGAACCAACACGAAGCCGCGGACACCTTCTGGTATAATGTAGTGAAACGTTAGCTGCATGTTTCAGTGAATTCCTTGTAGCACTCATTGTTGTAAAAAAAATATTAAAGAATGCGATTAGGCAGGCATTTAAGAAGTAAAAAATATTTATAATATCATAGTAAACCTGAGATGACATACAAAAATTAAATGCCTTTTTACTATATTTTTTCCTGGTTTCACTAATTATTGAACTCAACATAAACTAACAAAAGAAGAATGTTACTTCATAGCGAGATAAAAATACGGGATAAAGATTTGAAGTCACAAAAATCCGAAATCACATGTGCCTTGGGCCTTGGTAAGTCAGTCAGTATGTCGCTACTATTTTAAAAGTATATTAAAGTTAATTTATTAATTTTGTTTTAAAAGTTTTGTCGACTCACCCATTGTAATTGCACGAGACCCATTTGTTTAATTCGGTGTTTAATGACGGCATTAAATTCACATCTCGCATGACATTGAAAATTTAAGGGAATTTTAACCCTGTAAGCTTAGAGGCTCATGTAGGCCGAAAACTTAGTCTCCTTTTTTTAATTTTTTTTATGACATTGGTTGGCGTATTTTCTGATGGTAAGAAATTCATGCCGCCAAGAGACAACAAAAGTGGTAATGGTGCGTTGTCAACCTGAGGCCGGTATGTAAGGCCTCGAGCAAAAGTAAGTTTCCCGGCTACCTTACCCTTCGAACCGGAACACGTCAACGGTAAGCATTGACGTTATGCTGGAAGGATGGATAAGGCGGTGGTACCAATCCGGACGAGTCGCTGCGAAACTCTACCACGCGCTGTCCACCGCCTTAACTGTTCCCACCATCGTAATTACAAACACTGCCACGTCCAGGTCCCGAGGGTAGCGTAGCTGATAGACTTGCACATCAAGCCTAACGCTGCCGCCAAAGGACAGCGATATACCAGTAACATGAGTCGATAGGCTACGGCTATCTCTTACTAGCGGGGGAGCCATATGATTGTTCGCAGACTTTTCCTATAAAAAAGTTACAAGTTTGAGGGAAAGGCCAATAAACTTGTAAATTACTAATATGTATTACTTTACGATATGTAGGTTGATTACAAAAAAATCTTAATTAACTAAAAATTGCTTTCTAAAGAGTAAAGATACTAAATATAACCTAAATACTCTACATCCATTTACTAGTTAACGAAATAATTAACCATTAATATAATAACTTATATTTTACGCCAAGTGAATAATTTTAAGTAAATTCTTTTTAAAAACAAAAAGTAAATTTTACCAACTCGTAATTAAAGATTAAAAAGAAAGTTATATTTATAACCTTTTTTAAACGCTACTTATCCATATCTATACATAGTATAAAGCAAAGTCGTTTTCCGCGTCTGTCTGTATGTATGTATGTATGTATGTATGCTTATATCTTTAAAACTACGCAACGGATTTCGATGCGGTTTTTTTAAATAGGTAGAGTGATTCTAGAGGAAGTTTTATATGTATAATAACATGCTTCATATATTAGAGAACCACTGATAATTTCAAGATTTCTAATGCGAAGTCGTAAATAAACATATTTTTTTGCGCTTCCATTGCAAACGCTGGCTGAACTCTACGAGATAGATCAAAATGATGTACTAAGTATTGTTTACCTTAAAAAGGTCTACAAAAAAGTTCGCGATGGTATATCTTTATCTCTTAGGGATAACTTACAATAACCAATTTTAACCTTAACTTTTTACAAACAATAATGGCTTATTTACGAAGCGATTTAAAGTAATACAGCATTGATCCTTATCTAATTAAGTATCTTAAATAAATTTCACAGTTAATATAGAACAATATAGCCCTTCACAGCATGTTAATTAAACGAATAGTTTCGGAGATATTACAGGTTTAAAATATAGGGACATCGCGGTTGCAGCGGTACCGGCTGGCCGCGGTGCGTGCCTATGTCTATAAATAGCGCGACGAAGCACGCGGAGCACTGCTCGGCCCACAAAGCCCGGTGAAGTTGTAAAAACCGCGAGGTTGGCAACACATTAGTCATTACAAAAAAAAAACACGCCTTTTTCATGGGAAGTTGTAATTTGCAGCGATCGCACGCATTTATCGGAGCTCCCTAGCGAGGAAAATAACAAACTTAATAAAAACGTGCTTTTCAGCGCGACATTTTTTATCTAAATTGTATTTACGTTCGTAATTTAGTCGGTATTAAAATTAATTTTAATATTAGATTATAGTACTAATTAAATATTTTGACTTTTGCGTATGATGATTATATAATAAATTTATCATTAATTATATCAATACATGTTATAAAACAAAGTCCCTCGCCGCGTCTGTCTGTCTGTCTGTTCGCGATTTACTCGAAAAGTACTGAACGGATTTTCATTCGGTTTTCAACAATAGGTAGAACAATTCTTGAGGAAGGTTTTAGTGTATAGTAAATTTATGTTTTGTACAAACCAACGATATTACAACGATATTAGTTCAATATGTCGGCAAAAAATAAGCCGATCG
>NJDC01003326.1:44783-61847 GCA_002245475.1 Calephelis virginiensis
TTAATATATAAAATTTATATGGTAAAGCACCACTAATAGTTTTAGACAGTTATTCTGGATATTCACAATTTTATTATATTTTTCCATGATTTGGTCTAAATACATAACACTAAAATTAAAAATTTTCAATAAAATTCTCTATAATCAATATGTATTGTAAGAACCATCTCGGTTACGTCAGCTTTTAAATAAAAAGAGGAGGGTTTCTAATAAAAAGTAGAGGGTTTGCTCTCAAAGTAAAACCGTGAGCTATCCTTAGCTGGAAAAAGTTTGGAAACGGCCAACTGCAATAAAAACACGTAGAGAGTTGAAGACTGCTATTTAACAGAAATTAAGCACTTACTTAAACCCTTATAAAAATAATTTAAATTTTCTAAAACAAAATGGCCGCTGTTAAAAAACCTTATTTCACTGATATTTTAATCTTCAAGATTAAAGCACCGCGAGGAATTGAGCTGAGCGGTCCTCATATAAAGATAGCGATGTCAGACGTGACGATGTAAATTTGTCAGTTTTTTATGGTATTGAATGGCAATTAAGCAGGTAATTGTTCTGTTATAAGGAATACATTATATGACACGCGGGACCCTTCTTGGGCGCCAGTGGACAGCCGATTGCTTACTGGTAATTAGCTATCTACAACGCAAAGATCGCCCGGGACTATCGCCTGCTGAATATGTCTAAACTGCGGACTACGAAATTATACCCCCTTGCTATTTCATAACATACTATTAAATTTACTATATTATACTTTAACTATCTTATAATCAAACAAAGACTAAAGTAAGAGTAAAGTCAAGTTGATATTATAGTCTGTATCACAATGTAATAATAAAGACTATAAAACCAGGTTGAACCTTGGAGTGCTTTAATCCATATATATTCATAAGACGAAAAAAGGTTTCCGTTACTAGTCTTTCTCTAAATTCGTGTCAGTTGATCGCCTCTGTGGTCTGGCGGTTCAGTTTTTGGACTTGTCTGCTTGAGGTCCTGGGTTTGAATCCCAGTTCGGGCAACAAAAAGAAAATTAGGTTTTTCCAATTTTCTAATAAAAAAAATAGTGCCTCTAGGTGGCGCGAATTTCTTACCAGTAGGATATCCGACTGCTTGTTTGCGTTTCAATTTTGCTGTTGGCTTTGTACAATTCCAGGGCTGTAGCCCATAGCAGACGGCACAAGTTCATATTCGTGAGGTCCGGTCGTATCAAATGTTGTTGGTAAATAAGTTTTTTTATTTTTATCAAAATTTTTAGTTCACTAGTTTGTCGTAGATAATATTTAATATCCGTTTGATTACGGATCCATACATTAGTTTAGAGACTAGACTTACTGTGCTCTCTTTTTTAAATGCATGTAATTATGAACAAAATAATTATGCTAATGCTTATTCGAACAGAGAAAAATGTCGCGGTAAAAGTGATTTTTGTTTTTATTTAAATTAGAAGGTGGTTTAAAGTAAACTTTCCAAATTTCGTGTGCTTTACTAATCCGTTTCGGTTGAATTGTTACTCATAATGTACGTTTACTTAAACTATTCAAAGCATGCTAATAGGGGCATACATACATTGAGCATTGATCAACGATAGCTAGAAATAACATATGCAAAGGAGTTAAACGCTATTGAAATTCTTATGAAGTATCTACCTTCCAGCTACCTCGATTTTATAATTTTATTAAACTAAAGTTGGATGTGATGACCTCAACGCCTGTTAGTGGTGAACTAGTAATTTAGGTTGTTGTTTCAATTTGTCTCCTTGACTGCTATTACTGTCTGCCTATTCCTTCCACCGTAACGTCATTGCTAGTCATTTGTGTAGGCATGCTGGAAGAGAGGGTAGCCTGTAGACTTGTAAATGTAACTTAAAATCAAGATTATGTATATAATATATGATAAATAGCAACACACTATACACGATGGTTATGGCTACCCATTAGGAGAGCTGACTGATTTTTTAGTTTTAAAATAGAAAAAAAGATATGACCGAACAAAACTAAATCGAATTTAAATTTAATAAGGAGTTTTTTGTTACGATACGCAAACAATAAGATCATGACAATTGTGAAATCTAGAACACTTTTTTTAAAATTCCTAAAGTTGATGATGGAAAAAAAATTAAACTATTCCTTCTTCGTGTTGGTCCGGGCTCCTTTGCAGAATAGACCATCTGCCTTCCTGACAGCCAGCTCGTAAAAAGCGAGCATAAGCTTTCACTAGCACCGTGACATTCTACTAGGTGGTCGAGTTTCGCAGTGACTTGTCCGCATTGGTAACACTGCTTTACCTATTCCTGCCGCCATATCAGTGACGCAGTGTTCCGGTCTAGAGGGTAAGGTAGCCGGTAAACGTACTTTTGTTCCAGGCCTAACATTTCGGCCCTTAGGTTGGCAACGCTCCATTGGTGATTCTAGGCGGTGTAAATTTTTTACCAACAGGAAATCCGCCTACTTGTCTTCCAATATCATAAAAAAACATACCTAAGTATATTCAGTTCCTACCAGAGATATTTTCTGTTAAATTAAAATCCGGTTATTGCCTTGAGACTGTGCAGACTATGGCTACGTAAAAGTATATTTATATTCATTAATGACGTATTTGTGAAACACATTTTTGTTAGTACGACACAATTGGTCAAATTTCTGTTTATTAGTTTATACTTTATACTTTTTTATTAATGGAATCTAATTAAAAAAATTCGTCAGAAAAAACCACCAAATCGTAACATTAATCAACGACACTGATAGCTAATATATTATGATATTATAATTAATCAGTTTTAAACTTGTTATAGTTTAAAATGTTATTTAAATTTATTTTATTGGTAATAAAACGATGTTCTTCCAAAAGATGGCGAGCTAATTTCAAATAAGTTGTAATTAATAGCATCGATATTGTTTGAATGCGTTATTAATTGACTTTTGTATCTCAAACGTGAAAAATAAATTGAAATGTACAACGCTGACATAAGTTCTAAAATTGTTTACCGCTAAATGTGTAACAAATAATGAACGTGGGGATTAGTGAAAGAAATAAAAAAAATCCCGTTTTTTACTCTTAGCAAATAGAAATCCTCCATATATCCTAACTCACTTTTACTTTTATAGACGCAAAAGTTTGTATTAATTCAATACTTCCCAAAACTAAAACCATGTTATGGTTAGACTAAAGTAATTTTTTGACAGACTCCTGAACTGGGACTCCGATAAAACTGATAAGAGATCAGAGAAATTAAACAGATCAGATGATTTGAACTCGAAAGAAAAAACTCAAAGTCTATGCAAAGTTTTATCTAAATTGGTTAAGTAATTGAGTTATGGAAACATGTATTACTTTTTTACCACTATATAAGCGTAACCCCAAGCGTGGAAGGTGGTTTTCGAAGATCTTTCAATGAAAATATAAACATGTATTTATATATTAGCTGCTACCTGCGGCTTCGCCCGCGTTTTCACAGAAACCCGGTGTGCGATCGGGATTAAAAATAGCCTATATGTTAATCCAGGTCACAATCTATCTGTCCAAATTTCAGACAAATCCGTTCAGCCATTCGAGCGTGAAAGAGTAACAAACATCCATACATCCATACTTACAAACTTTCGCATTTATAATATTAATAGGATATGTCAAACAGTAGACAACCGCCATTCATTCGATACATAAATGGCGAATTAATTACAGTTAAGCTTTAGATTTCACACGCCAATTTTTCAACCAGATCTTTTTCTATCATATTGCAACAGTTCGGAAAAATTGCACGTACTTATTGAATAGATGTAGTCCATGATTAGATATTCAATATATAAAAATACCTTAGTACCCCAGAAAATGCGTGGTACTTTTTAATTCCATAAACATCTTACATATATACTTAGAACACTTTTGTTGTTGATAAACTTTGAGGAATTTCTTAAGAACGCACAGTTAATCTCGTACACTCGATATCGTTGGTTAAAAGGGAAAGTTTAAGTGGGATGGTAAGGCTGTATGCAACGCGACTCACGTTTCCGTAGTCACCGGCCAGTGAAAGAAGAAATGGTACGCGCTGTGCCAGTTTTAACGCTATAATGGCGGGAAATTATTTTTTTTAATTCGTATTTAAACTAAACAATATTGTTACAAAATAATAAAAAAAATGATGGACTTAAAGGACATTATAAAGTGGTTTTTGCCGTGTTTTCACGTTTTCCTAATAAAATTATCGAAAATGAAGTTGTGTATATTGTTAGTTTTATTTTTATCATGTCCTAGTTATTCGGCAAAAATATATAGTGATAGTGATATAGATTTGAATAATAGCAGTATTATTAAATCGAATACCAAAAATTTAGATGTAATTAGGCCGAGTGAACATTATTCAGTGGAGCCAAATAATTTACCTGATAGCAGGCAGGCGGAGTCTGGCAGATATTTACACTTTAATACTATGGGTAAGTTATATTCATTTTAAGAGCTCTAAACGTCATTTTATATCTAGAAGAAAAAACCTGTCACTATTTTATCTGTGAAGGAATTAGGTTCAAAGTTTTCTAACGTTTAAAGTAAAAATGAAAATTGCAAATGGAAGTCTACGGCTTCTTATTTTAAAACAATGTTTTTTTTAAATTAGATAATAATATGTACGTTTTGAAAGATAATTTAAAATTGAAACTGTACACGATTATACAGGCTTAGACTTAGGACGTCGTGCCAAAATTATAAATTTATATTTTACTTTTCGTTTGTCGTCGAAGGGTAACGTCACACACGCCTAACTTCACCGATCATCTGTGCGGTTCGGATTTGATTCTCGACAGGGACAACCGATTGTGTGAAAATTGTCTATATTTTTTGTTCTGGGCATTTGTTATTGTGTTAACAAATGTATTAGTATCGTTAACTGAAACAATCAATTTATTCTTATAAAACGAAATAAAAAAGTAAAAAATCATGTTTTTGTAGTTCTAAATCAATAGGTTCTTATTACAAATGATAAAAAAATATTACAAAGGATTTCTCCTGTCTTATTTATAAACATATTATTTATATAACATAACAGTACTATTAGGAAAGTATTCCTAAAGTTTAAGTTGATATTATAGTCCCCCCGCAGTAGCATTTTCCGGACCAACCGTTTGATTCCCGATGTTGATTTTCAAGTTAGAAACATGAAACTCTATTTTTGGGCTACTTATTAAAAATGAATAGATGCGTATTTAAGCATTTGTGGAAATTCTACACCTAAGGGGGTGAAACAGGGTTGAAAGTTTGTATGGAAGACCGTCATTTTTCGATTTAGAAACATGAAACTCTATTTTTGGGCTACTTATTAAAAATGAGTAGATATCGCCTCTGTGGTCTAGCGGTTCAGTTGTTGGACTTGACTGCATGAGGTCTCGGGTTCGAATCCCGGGTCGGGCAACAAAAAGAAAATTGGGTTTTTCCAATTTTCTAATAAAAAAAATGTTGCTCGGGATAGGATATGTGCCCGGTTGGCGATAGGCTTGCCACCTATCACATTGTGGGACTTAGTATCTTCGGCTAGTCGTGGGTGCCCTGGTTGTGCCTCTGCCTACCTCTTCGGGGATATGGGCGTGAAGATACTTATTAAAAATGAGTAGATGCATTTTATGTTTTATGTATTTAAGCATTTCTGGAAATTCCTGAGACGGTGAATTAGGGGTTGAAAGTTTATAATATATTAACTGCCACGCGAGCAAAGCTGCGGGTTTCAGCTAGTCTTATTGTATAATACAATACTCGTGACTTAAAGTTCGGGTTTGTAATAACTCGTCCGGTTTGGTATCACCATACATTTCTTGTTATCCAGATGTCAATTGCGATATTTCCTAACAAATATGTCTTAAGAACCTTCAAGAAAAGAATTTACACATTCCTGAAAGATCGGCAACGCATCTGTGATACTCCTGGTACACCACCATGGTTGCCGTGGACGGCAGTTATTATTTACTGTTATTTTGCGTCCTATTTGATAAAAGTATGTTGAATTAAAGTATGAACATCAAATTGCCAAGCAGTTAGAGGAAGAAGTCGATACAGAACGAAGATCTACTATCGAGTATCCGGTAGACGTTCATGCTAGAGATGTTATGGGTGAACGTAACAAGGGACAACGGGTAATAGGACACCGGGTTGTAATATTATTCATCCATATTTACCTATTTCACACAACTTCTAAATAGCTAAACCGATTGGATCGACATATTAAATGGGCATTACAATGGTATCCTATATGTTTTAAAAACACAGTTGGACCTGGTAGGTGGAGCTGCTATCGGTTCATCATCTACACTATACTGTTAAAGATGAAAGATTTGATTATTAGTGTGTTTGTGTTTGGAACCTACTGCTCCGAAACTACTGGATCAATTTGAATAAATATTTTACCATTGGAACATTATCTGATTATCGCTGATCAGTATATGCTACGTTATTTCTATGAAAATATATAAATCTATCCACCCGTGCGAAGCCGGGACGGGCTAGTAAGCTTAATAAAATGATTACATATTCGAGTATTAGAAATGGTCAAAATTACTAATGTTTACACAAAACCACGGCTGTTATTGCACAATTCGTGGACTTTCCGACAAATATTTCTTTGAAAATGGCTTTTTTAACTGCGAAATTATAGTAGTTATCTCAATACTTCGAGCCTATTTACTGGAATCGGTACGTAATCACTATTAATGAAACCCATATTACTATACATAGCAAATACATACATACATAGAACTGGTTTTCTTTTGAAATTCTTGTTTGGGTAGGCTTTCATTTTCAAGAAGTTTTCCTTAGTTCCTTTGGCACTGTATCTACAGTCCTACATATTCGTGGCCCTGCTCGCCATTGTTATGTCCCGTGCTCTACAGTCTATATCGCAAACTAGTATAGACTTAACGTTGCAACTAAAATTTGTTATACGGGTATATGGGCTATAAATAATTTATTTACAGCAAAACTGTTAAAACTTCTGTAATTTCAATACCATGTCAACAAGGTAAGCAAAAAGTATGTTTTATTGAATATAGTTCGAAAGATAATTTTAGAATTTGGAGCAAATTTTTAAAGGATCGCCACAGAAACATGGTTGACATTACGAAAAAGGAAAAATCAAAATCCAATAGTTAGTGGTAATCGCGTAACATACATACTACCGTCGAATTGAAACCCTTCCCTTTTTTGGAGTCGGTTATTAATATTTAATAAGCTGAGTCTGGGTACTCAATATATACCTATATAAAGAGAAGAAATTAAAACTGTTCTGTATAAAAGGAAAAGTTGGCAGGTAAAATGTATAGAGGTATGTCGAAATCAAAGAAACAAAGAGAGAAACTAAAAAACTAGATAAAGAAATATACGAGATAAACTGGAACATATTATACTTTTTTCATTTAATAGAAAACAATTATAACAATATGGCAATTTTAGAAAGCTAGTGTGTTTCTCTTTCGGTGGCGTGACTTCGCAACTTAAGCGTAATTATATTTTTTATCTGTGATAATTTAAAATATGGCGGACAGCTGTCAAAAATGTAATTAGGTATGTATCACGAGATTAATTATTTAGCTGTCTTGTATAGGTATAGGTATATCATTATACTTTTTGATTTAGCTTCTATTATTCTAAAGAGGAAAATCAGTTTGTTTGTATTCGATAAATTTTGAATTGCTTCGATTTTAGTAATTATTCATCAATAAAAATGTAAATGAGCCTGTATTTTATCATAATCAGTTTAGTAACAGGAATCAACGGGGTGGAAACCAAGCAACGGTAAATGTAACCATTGTAAATATATTTGACAATAGCGAGGAAATTGATTTAAACGAGCAGCTAGCCAGCTAGCGTCAGAAAAAATAAACCAACATTACGTACATTAAATATTTTATTGATGTTAGTGTATTCTGATTTGTAACGTTCTAAAAATAGAGATAATAATACAACACGAGATACAATTACATATTTAATTTCTTTACCAATCCCATATATACTCATAACTCACACACAACCCATACAAATATTTTGTTCAATATTATATTTTTTGTATAAGAGGAGGCAAACTAGATGCGGAAGAAAACACTGAGTAACCCAACATTTAGCAACTCGAAAGAATCAAGCCGATTAGTAAATCGGTCAAAAGGAAGGAGCTGGTACTGGGGAACCCCTGCCAAGAGTTGAGAACAGTACAACACGTGAGGGCGAATTTGAGCTTTATAAAATTGCAAGCGATGGGCGGATTTTTTAAATGGCTAATATGTCGCTAACTGCGAGGTTTTTACAACTTCACTGGACTACCTATAAGGATGGGCGGCTTGATGTACCCTCACATTACTTAGCACACCATTTTTTTGAAACTAACCAATACGAAATTTTGGACAAAAGATTGTCTACTTCGAACTTAAGTAGGTTACGGCTTGAGATGACATGTTCCCGAGAAGTATTAACCCGGGCGAATTATAGAGCTTCCCTAGTTGTGTCATCTGCCTAAAAATGTTATTGAAACTTATCGTTCATATGCAGTGTGGGAGAAAGCACGCAACCTTGGGGAACACCAGCATTGACAGGCTTGGACTCCGAATAAGTACCGTTGACAACGACTGACGCTCTGACAAAAAAAAATGTGATTAGTTTCATAATTTCTCAAGTAGACTGTAAGAAGGAAGCCTCGATAGGAACGCTTTGTGCCACGCCCGATCAAAGGCTTTCGCTATATCCAAATTCGCTATATATAACAGCCAATCTCCCTTGCTTTTGACTGCATGCGCCTGTCGATGTGTCAAGTAAACTTACGGCCAATATTAGTAGTCTATCTAAGATAAGAAAATGCGCTATTTTAGATCAGTTGCCATGTAGCCGCTGTTATTTTTTTATCTTAGAAACAAAACTCTAGAAGCTCCACATTTATCTATAGATATCTTATTAATTTTGGCCGTTAAAGATCACTAGCTGTACAACCAAGACGAAAAGTGTATTGTCTGTCATTTAACCGCTTCCATAACTATCTATAATTCCATAACTTTGGAGAACAAGAAAGTTGTGGCTATGTTTCGGAAAATAGACGGATCCGAGCTGTTACCTTATTTAAGGATCGGGTCTACTAAAGCGCTCTTGCTTGCTTGAGCTTGGTACAATGCCTAATGAATAGAAGGGCCGGAAGAGTCCCGCTAAAATCTATGCGTGCCAACTCAGGAGCACATACTCTAAGAACGATCGGAGGGATGCCATTGGGCCCACTCGACTTGTTGACGTCCAATGAAATAAGTGTTTTGACTGAAAAACTTTATTTCTGGCATAGACACTTCACACCGCGGGATGATCGACCAGCGGCGTGTTTTCGTTGTCATCTAAAGTCAAGTTGGAAGCAAAAAGAGCTCAGGAGTTTGGCTTCCTCTTTGGCGTTATAAGCCAGTAAGGCATCACTCCGGTGTAAAGATGGTTATGTGAGTTCGCGAAATATCCTTGGTCAGCTTTGGCGAGAAAACAGAACGCTCTTGTTCCGAAATGCAAGCATACCAATTATTTGCCAAATCTGCCGATAAGCTCAGACATTGTCTCAGCAATGGTTCTTTTAAATATTCTGGAGGCAGAGTTATACCCCTTTTTAAGAGAGCTGATCTTTTCATCACAAGATCTCGCTGCCGCGGCCCAAGCCTGGTAACATTTCCGCTTACGGCATTACGGCTGTCAGATTATGTGTTATTAAATTATCATGTTACAATATTAATTTTGTATGCATTTTTTAATATTTTATAATCTAAATTGTCATTATATTTAGTTATTTTTATCCTAATTTGCATATGCGCTCCTTTGGGAAATAGTTAAAATATCACAATACAAAGGAGCCTAGGCCCATCTCCACGAATTAACCTATTTTTATGTAAAAAATCATTAAAATTGGTTAAACTGTTGTCATGTAATAACAGAACTTAGAAACATACTCACTTCTGCGTTGATAATATTCAAAACAGATTCCAATACTGAGAAGAAGCTGCACTTTCGTTGATGTCTTATTTACGTTGTGTTTTTTACAATGAGAGAAAACGATTTCTTGTCCTTAATTCACATAATTTGTGGTTGTTTTTTGGCACAAAATAGCGAACACGTAGCCTACTGACGGTATTAGACAATTACGTCACCACAATCATGTTACCGGAGGGTCGCTAGTTTCCGTGCCAATAACTTTCCTAAAGTTAAGGATACCGGTTAGACACGCTAATAGGTTCTAAGAATGTGGGCATTGTTGAATCGACTTTTGAATATTTTTATTACCATATTTTCTAAACTGAAATGTGAAATTGACGAGCACTAATATTCCGGTGGCAGGAACAACTAAGCAATCTATGGAATCGTTTCAGAACTTTACCTACTAGTGTCCCTTAATGCACCAGTGGAGTAATCTTCCTTATTTCAGTAGCGAGCGATAGGATCATCACGCCCTACGTCGATGACGGTTAATCGATTCATATATTGACCCAGATACGAGAAATGATATTGTATAAAAAAGTAATAACACCTAAAGGAAAGTAGAGATTCAGTTCAAGAAACGCGTGAACTCGGCGCGGACATACTTTTGCTTTCGTCAGACCCACATCGGCAAGGCCTGCGCCTAATGGTCACTGTTTCACTCGACTGTGCCACATAAAAGAGGAATTCCGAAGTCTTATAACATTGCGACTAACTATGATTGTTTTGAGGACAGCTGGATTTATATATCTTTCAATTAATTTATGTGACTAAAACTAAGTATTAGAGATTCGTCAAGACTTGCCTGATTAGAATCATCTCCTTCCCTGTTTATGCAACTACAAGTCATCAGTACTCGCCGCTATTATAGTATATAGATAATATATAGAACAACCAGAAAACTCAACCACGCAAGGCTCGTAATCCCAACCATATATTAGCAGGGCAACAGTATATTTAATCTTTGGTGTCTATAATGTTTTATGCCTTACTTTCGTTTATGTACTTTTCAATGCCTCGAAGTATCTATTTAAACATCTGAATATATATTGCACATACCTTAACAATAATAATTATTATTTATTCTACAACATAAATGTATACCTACATGTGTTATAAGTTATTATGAAAATAGTACAATGGACGGGTTTTAGTGTGGCAGGCATCTAGTAGATACACCACTACATAGTATAAAATAAAGTCACTTCCTCTGTCCCTATGTTCCTTTGTATGCTTCAATCTTTAAAACTACGCAACGGATTTTAATGTGGTTTTTAAATAGGTAAAGTGATTGATGGGGAAGGTTTATATGTATATACGAGTATAACCGTGCAAAGCCGGGCGGGCCGCTAGTTAATGATAAAAATAAAAAATGCCTAATAATATCCGTTTACATACCAATCACATGGTACATTATAATTATGTATACCGTTTAACCTCGCACGTAAATATGCATTACGTAAACATATTTTACATAATATTGAAATTTATGTAATTTGAGTAACTTTAACATATGTCTAACCCAGATCGTTGTGTGACCTGGATCACAAAAACGAGCAATCTAAACGTTTGTGTTCATCTTATCGTATTCCGGTTTGTGAACGGTGACCGACAAACTTACATAAGAAGTTGAACGTTTGGACCTCTTTTCTTAACGCACTATTAACCTCTTTAGTGCTCACCGTGCCTACCGTGGTAGTGTTTTGTTTAATTATCCTTAGAAAATACATTTGTTTGTATGTCTGCCAATCTTGTACCTAAACATTCTTATAAAATTCCAAAAAAAGTTTTGTAAAATAGTTGTGAGTAGCTGCAATATCTTTATACATACATACATATATATCTTCACGCTAAGCCTCTTGTGTTGGCAGGGCGGACCAAGTTCCCGAAATTCTAATCTTTGCAGACCTGTCTTGATTCCTCCATATTGTGAAATATATACTCTAAGATATACCCTTATTCCCATCAAAATACTATAAAAATTCATAAAAATCAGTCAAAGCCCTTGCGCTGTAAAGGAACGCAACTACAGATTGTTTTTAAACGATACTGATTTTTTTGGTTTCTATTTTTTTTATTCTACTTTTACTTATATTCACAGCGTTGTTATAACGTATTTTCACTCTCTGTCGAAAATTCTAAATCGGCACAGAAACAGCCTACGTTCGACCCTGGGTAATCAATTAACTCCATGCCGAATTTCGTCAAATTCGATATAGCGTTACAAGCTATGACAGCTTATGGACGGAAGTTTGATGATTTCTAAATACTAGTAATTAAATTATTGCTAAATGTAAGGAATCCCCCGTGTTGGTCCGGGCTCCTTTGCAGAATAGACCATCTGCCTTCCTGCCAAGCAGCTCGTAAAAGGGGAGCATAGGCTTACCATCACTAACACCGTGACATCCTACTAGTTGGTAGAGTTTTGCAGCAACTCGCCCGGATTGGACCACCGCCTTACCGTCTTACGTTAGTTACTTACGTCAGTGCTTGCCGTTGACTTGTTCCGGTTTGGAGGGTAAGGTTATATATATTTAAGCCGCTAAATATACTTTTGCTCGAGGCCTAAAATCCCGGCCTCAGGTTGGCAACGCACCATTATCAACTTTGGTGTCGAATTTCATACCATCAGGAAATCCGTCTGCTTTTTCTATTGCCTTCCATTTTATAAAAAAATATTAAATCGTTTAAAAAGATCAATATTGCATTGCCAACATGCATGGGTATTTTAATGATTTTTTGGAATAGGAACGCTAACCAGCCTACGGACCGATAACAAATATAGGTCACTTGCAGCTACCAGAATTGGCAATATCACGGTGCGTTGCCAACTTGGCCTGGGTTAATCTACTTGCGTGTTGAAGTTTATCGGTTTCCTTATGTTCCAAATCCCCCTGATTATAATTCTATTACTGATACTGATAGTAGAAGAAATATTATATGATGAAATCGATTTACGATATTTCTCTGTCTCACTGACCACTGACGGCTTACTTATAAGACTACTTTTATTTTTGGATTTTTTTAATTTTATATCTTAATATGTATTTATTTCAATTAAACACATAAATATAGGAAATAAGAGATAATGTTAATAGATGACAATAATAAAACATTTATTGTTTTTCCCCTATTTACAAATGCACTTAAATTACAAAGTAAGAAACTTATTATAATATTGTACAGGGAGAGTGGACTCCAAACCAAATAAGCTCCATAATATGTATCTCCTGGTTACATGCTCTCCGTATCATTTCTAAGTAATAAAATTGCAGCGAACCGACTCCTTCATAACTTGCCATAAGATAATTCTGTTTTCAAATGCAGATCATGACATCTGTGTAGCTAGCTCTATATGAATTATATCGCAATTAGTATTTTTAGTTACTTATTTTTTTTTGTAATTTGTGCATGCGCAGTGTGTGTGTGTGAGTTTTAAAAATGTAATTTGTAAAAAATATTTTAATTAAAATTTTATTTATTAATTATTTAACACCGACGGGAACGTAAGGTTCCCATAGCTGAGACAATATAAATTCCACCCCCCCTCTTAAAACTATTAGGTATTGTAAAGGTATTGAAAAGTAAATTCCTACTCTTACTTCCTCCTCCTACAGATACTCACATAGTATACGTAGTTTATACAAAAAAACTAACCTGATATCGGCAAATACAAATACGGTAACGTTATGTCTCCGCGTAAATACGTGTGTTGTGACCTTTTATATTTAAACGTGTGAGAACGAGAAGGCGACTGAAGTTTCAAATAATAATATCATTTCAAGATAATTAAAGGTTTTACAAATCCAACTGACATATTTCGTGTGTATAGTGATTCCACACAAACTTGGTATCGTCTATGAACTGATGGTTAGTGATGAACTTGTCGGCGGCCGCTCGAGCGTCCCCCACTAACTTCATTGTTCGGGATAATATCCACGCAGATTCTGAAAACAAATTTTTTTAGTGTTTATACGACGCTATTTTGGCATTTTGACGCCCTCCACATCAAAGAACCGAGGTACATTTTAAAATTACAGATTGTAGGGACCCGCAATTGTTTTGTGAATATACTGGTTAAAACATCAAGTAATTCACTAGCCGCTGCCCGCGGGCTCGCTCACGTATTAAATAATTCAGTAATGAATATACGCAAACCTTTTTTTTGCATTATTTTTAACGATTGAGTGTTTAATGAAATATACTGCAGTAAATGTATATCGTGTTTTAAAAAGAATTGATTATTGGAATAATATTTTTCATACAAGCGTTAGCACCTCATTTCACCCTATTAGGAGAGGAATTTTCAAATATATTATTATTTAACATTTTTTACCTTTTTAAACAATTTTTGTCAATTTAATGTTCATAAATAAAAGATAAAGAAATTTTTGAGATGTGATTAACGAGATAGTATCTTTTCGCTTTTATTGTATGTCAAACACTCGTTGGTAAACGGAGATAGCGGTATTAGATTTTGATAGATATTATGTATATCTAATCAACAAAAACGTAAAAACTTTAATCTATACATGAAAGTTATTGTCGAGAAACAAGCGAAGACTGAGTCGCTACAGAAAACAAAAATAAATAATTTTGGAAATCTTGTTAAATTGTTTGGTCACGGAACGGTAGAGGATCCACTTTTGACTAATGGACGGACATCCACAACAGAAGTACTTAAATTTTTTGAAGTATCGTTTAGTTAATATATGTATTTACTTACCTACATTGGTTTTGGATTTGTCATCGTACTTACAATAGTACAGAACTGCGTACTTCTGGTAGTCTATGTCCAAAACATTGTAAGTCACATTTACGGCACCTGAAAAGTTACATTTGGATGTTAATTTCGTATTTCAGATTTGACATTCCACAAAAATAGAGCTGAATGTAGACATTTATTTTATATTTAACATTTTCCATCGCCAGCGCTTGGTAAAACTTCCAAATATTCATGTTTTTAAATGAAGAAACACTTGTACTGTTTTACATATCACTTATAATTTATTATTTTATAAATAACATACCGGTTTTGCTTATGACAGCATCATCAGTGTTTCTTTACTTTGAACTATGGACATTTTTTTTGTCTTAATTTAGATGTATTAAAATTACTAAACAGTTGTTTATATCTTTCTAAGAATACACACCAACTGCTTTATTATAAGCAGCTAATGACAGCGGAGCATTGGTTCGTTTGTCACCACCACCGTGACCAAAAGTAGGTTGTAAATTTTGTGAGGACTCAGCCGGATTGCCACCACCGCAATCGCCTGATCTATTACCAGCAGTAATACCTGCATACTACTAGCTACCTACCTACAGGCAGCTCCTGTCCGATTTAAATAATATCATTAGGGCAATAAAATGAGAAAAGTCTCGTTAAAGTTAGCTGAGGCTTTATTTTTTAACCCCTGACGGGATATTATGAGTTTCACGTGTGTGTAAATGTGTGACATCATAACTCCTAAATAAATTTAGAATGTGCTTTATTTAGAATGAACCTTTAGAATGAACCAATGAATTTAGAATGTGCTCCATTTTTTTTTGAAACCGAATTATTTTTTATCCAAAAACAAATGTATTTTGCATAAACATAAATCTGTCATCATTATATTTGCAGGCGCTCAAGCTGCGGCTGTATCAAGTGACAATGTATTTTGATAATATATATGGATAGGGATATTTTCATTTATTTTAAAACACATACATTTTTAGATTTATAAAAAACTGTAAACAGATTTTTAATTAATTCTTTAATAATAAAAATAACCACGATAATAAAAACCGATATCAAAACTAAACAATAAAAAATAATAACGATTTAATATTACTTACGTACTACATATTACTTATAAGTACCAATACTTACTACCTTATAATGTAATTATTAGTTCCGACTTCAAACATATTACTAATTGGCACATATAAATTATAGGTGGTATACAAATAATATTAAATCTTTATCATTTTTTACCTTTTAGTTTTGAAGTCGGTTTTTATTAACGTAGTTATTTTTACTTAATACTTTTTAGTTTAGTGCTGATATGATTTATTTTAATAAAAATAAACGTCGGGATAGGTGAAAATAGATGAAAAATGCTCATAAAATATAAACTAATAAGCCTACCTGAATCAATTTTTTTTAATTCTGCGTCGAACTAAAAAAAATACGTAAATCGGTTCAGAAACCACGGAGAAATCGATGTACATACAAAAAAAATGTACGGGCCTAATTGAGAACCTCCCCGGTTTTTGAACTCGGTTAAAAATGAGTCTTGTCACTTGTGCTTTGGACTACAATAACCATTACCTCCTTTCATATTTGCAAGATCGGTAATTGTTCCCACATCCTTGACACCGGCAGCATATGATGTAGTTCCATCAAACGTGAATGTTTCCCCATTGGCAACTTCGTACCATTTGTACTTAAAAAGGTTTTCTTCAGAGACATAGTCAAAATATACACAGTCAGTATCTTTTTCTATCTCAAAACTCGCATATCTTGCTATTTCAAACCATCTGCCCTTGGAGTACTAAAACGTAAATTGAAATGGAAATATTTCAATCCAAATAAAATTATTTAATTTACATCTATACTTGTTATCGTCGGCACTTAGTGGAATTCCATTGTATACATACTTTTTTTTTAAGTATACACTTGTACTTATCCACAATACACTTTATTCAATACTTTTCGTTACTCTATAGCCAACCGGTTTCACTTTTTACAGCATAATCAGGGCTTTGAAACTAAAGATATAAAGACTGTTTTAGTTTAAGGTCAAGTACTTATTTTATACTATAAAGTAACAAGCTGGTATATTAATAAGTTGGTATATAATTTTAGTAATAAGGAAACCGGTTGGCTATAAAGTATCGAAAAGTATTAAATAAAGTGTGTAGTGGATAAGTGTTAAGGTACTACAAAAAAGTGTGTATTTAATTTACAATTTTCCACAAAAAAATGCAAATTAAAAAAAAATATTTGGAATTAAGTATGGATTTCCCCAAAGCAACACCTTCTATATTTTTTTTTAAATATTTCCATTGTGGAACATTACGTATAACAACTTTGTCTTTATATTATATTTGGCATATATTTGG
>NJDC01003326.1:68526-79095 GCA_002245475.1 Calephelis virginiensis
GACGATATATAAAAGTCGATGTACATCTAAGCGGATTCTGAAATTATAAATATACAACAATTGTAACTTCTCAGTGTTGTCTGCGAAGACCCCATCGCCCACTGGTGGTAACCTTTACATTTAGATTACTGGTTAGATTACAACAGTGCAGACAGTCAAAACTTAAAGGGATAGCAAGGAACAGAAATAGATTAGGGTAGCAAAAGACCTCCTTACTGAGGACACGTAAGAAGGAGTTCTTTTGCTATTCGTAACTTAACCTGTTTTTAACCGATCCAAAATAAAGGGAGGTTCTTAATTTGATTGTGCGTCTTTTTGTGTTTTTCTGTATGCTCTTTTCTTCTTTACTCTATTACTCTTACTTACTTTTTTCTTTACTCTATTATACGACCAGTGACAAGATTTTAATGGTGTTTTTTTTAAATGATTTTGAGGTGGAGACATATAAATTTCATCAAGATCTGATGAAGTAACGGTTTGTGTAGCATTATTAAATATAACTCAAAAAACACTGGACGGATTTTGATAAAAAAAACCACATTGCAGTCATGATCTGCTACAACTGTTGCTAAGCGACGAGTTATTCGTATCTATACGAAATCCGTTATCTTCATTATCTTCCTATACGAGTACTGTGGACTGATATTAAATAGAAAGTTTATTGTGGATTTAAGCAATAATTCTTAGCAATGATTTTGTTGGTTTTCTTATCAAATTTGCAATAGTAGAGGAGAGCGTATTTATTATAGTCTACTTCCAAAATGTTGAATATGTTGCTCATGGATTCTGAAAAATTAACTTGATTATGTATATTAAGTATACAGAGGTGTACACACTTGTTGTTGTATACAGCTTTGTCCGCGTGGTGTTCTTCAGCAGCCCTCCCGCTTCTAAACCCGATGTCTGAACGAGTTCCCCGCGATTGACCGATCAAAGACTAATGCTTGCCAAATTAGATTGAAAATTTCAAAATTTCTCCCCCGTGTTGTTCCGGGCTACTTTGCAGAATAGACCATCTGCCTTCCTCGCAGGCAGCTCGTAAAAGGCGAGTATAGCCTTACCGTCACTAACACCGTGACATCTAACTAGTAGGTAGAGTTTCGCAGTGACTCACCCGGATTGGTACAACCTTACTTATTTCTTACCTATTTCTGCTGCCATAACGTCATGGCATGTTCCGGTTTGGAGGGTAAGGTAGCCGGTAAACTTACTTTTGGTTGAGGCCTGTCGGAAACGCACTTTCTTGTCTTTGGTGTCTCTAGGTGACGTGAATTTCTTACCATCAGGAAATCCGTCTGCTTGTTTGCCTTCCAATATCATAAAAATAAAAAAAAACAATTGGTAATAATCGAAATAATCAGTAAATTGTTTTTTTTATCACAAATCAAAGTTCTACGTACGCAACGAAAATGGAGTTAAGTCGAAAAGATGTCAGAGCGATGATTTTAAAAGTTCTTCTCCGCAAGACTGTACCACTCGTCTTCAAAATGTTGCCCCTTGTTTGAGCACCTCGAGTCGATGGTTTGCTGAATTTGAGAGAGATCGAGTTTCTTTACATGACGAATTTCGTAAAGGGCGGCCTTCAACTGCCGCCAACGAAAATAATGTGGCTACTATTAAGCGGTAAATTGAAGAAAACCCTCGGATTACCTGTAAGAAAATTCGAAGACTATTGGGGATTGGTATGAGCCAAATTCAGAAAATTTTACACGAAGAATTGAAAGTTCGGAAACTTTGTTGTGGTTGGATCCCTCATGAACTGACAGCGGAGCAGAAACGAGCTCGCGTGGAATGGTGCTCACAGATGCTACTGAAGTACGACCACGGACATTCTAATGCTGTTTATGACATTGTCGCAGGAGACAAAACGTGGTTTATTGTTTTGGACCCGAAAAAAAACAGCAATCTTGTGAATGGGTGTTTGAAAATGAGAACAGGCCAACAAAAGACAGACAGGCGAGAAACGTTGGTAAAAAAAAATTATCGCGTTTTTTTTCTCAGCTACGGGTCCCATTTGTACAATTCCACTTGAAGATCAAAAGATTGTTAATGCCGAGTGGTATTCTACCATTTGTTTACCCAGGGTGTTAGAAAAAGTTCGTGGAAGACGACCCAAAAGCCGCATTCTCCTACACCATAAGAACGCTTCTTCACACACGGCCAACAAAACTAAGTAATTTTTAGCTCCCTAAAAAGTACATCTCGTCACTCATTCTGTACTCTTTTCATACATACACATCAGTTTCGGAGACTCCTGACTGAGTAGTGGCTCGGTTGCTTAGATCGTAATCGTATATATCGACAGCCATTTGCTTCAAAGCAGAACTTAGCCATTTGTGCAAATGAATATTACCTCCGTTAAAATCTACTGACTCCAATATCGTTCCAGTGTCCTTAGCATCAACAAAAGTTACTTTTCCATAAAATATTGTTACATTCTTATTGATAACCTCGTGACCAGTGAAATTGCCCTCTTTGCCATCGAAACTTACATCGTAGTAGACACAGTCGGCATTCTTTTCTGAGTCTGCTGAATCATATCTAGCTATTTCAAACCATCTCCCAGTGTAAAACTGAAAACAGACATAAGGTTTTCTAAACTTGACCGCCTCGTAGGTCGAGTGGCTAGCGCACACGCCTAACTACAACGACCAACCGCGAAGCTCGGGTTCGATTCCCGACGGGGGCAGGTATTTGTGTGATGAACATTTAGATGTCTGCATTTCCGGGTCTGAGTGTTTGTTAAATGTATTTTGGTATCTATTTAAGTATTTCTATGTAATAGTATCGTTGACTAACACCCATAGCACAAGCATATGCTTACTTTGGGGTTAAATTCAATTTGTGTAACTTGTCCAGGGTATTTTTTTTATTTACTTAAAACTGAATAACTATCTAAAATAAAACGAAATCGTGTATAAGATGTCTGCTTGGGATGAATTAAAATACTGCAAAATCGTTTACCGTATCGGTAAGAACTGTATTTTTTTCAAACTTAAAAAATAACCGAAATTGTATATAAATATCTCAGTGGTTGCCTACAGAGCGATCAATTCACTTTACCCTTTATTTTCGAATTAGTGAAAACAGCTAATTTTTAGCCGATTCTAAAAATTATTATTTTTTTTTCGTTTACCTATGTTTGTCACTCGGAAAGTAACGGTTGAATTTTTGCAGTTCTTTATCCGAAAGGTAGGTTATGATTCCAAGGTATTTTTAGAGATATATTAGGTCATGTATATATTCTTGTGTATCCAGATAACGAAGAAATGAAAATGAAGTCGTTTTTTGTAACACATAATTTTACTATTATATTGTATGTAATATATACAAATTAATGTTTTAACGTTTCCGTAGAAATAAGTATAAACTCACCCGACCTAAATATATAGGTTTAACTGCGCGCGGCGTCACAGCAGGACATATGTCAAGCGCATACACTATTAACGGAAAATATAGGAGTACTATAGTAAAAGACATTTTAAATTATACAGTAGTTCCATGGTAAAAAAAATTAAAAATATGAAAAAAAAATATTCAGCCTACAGAACTCGAACTCTTTTATAAAACGCATATTAAATGATGGTAGGATTTCCATACCGCTATTTATAAAATTTTTTATTGCACAAAATTAATGAGGAAAATGGTGACGCTTCGCCAAATTATTAATTAACTCCAAACTGGAGGTTATCTATATAGTTTTGTCGAGGCGTTAACGTAAATGCATAAAACTCCACCGACCAACCGAAAGACTCGGGTTCGATCCTCGACAAAGGCTGGCATTTGTGAATGAACGTTTAATTATGAATAGTTAGTAAATAGTTAATAGTAGGTATGGTTATTTTGACACTACATTTTTATAATAAAAATAAAAAAATCACAAAGCAATATACCAAATAGAATTTTGTAACATTTCAGCAAACAAACTCCGCAAATAAATAACTTTCATTTTATTAAGATGTTAGCATTTCTGGGTCTGGGTGTTTATTCAATTTCTATGTATTCGTATAGTTGTCTAACACCCTTAAAACAAGCATAGAATAATTTGCTATCTCTAGGGTTAGATAAACTTTATAAATCGTACGGAAAGTTATCCTTAAAAGATAGATATAGAATCGGGGACTTTTTTGTTAAGCTAATAAAAAGGAAAAATTCTCTTATAGGTTATCTTATATATAAAATTCTCGTGTCCGTATTCCTTCGAAACGGCTCGACCAATTTTGGTGAAATTTTTTGAGCATATTGAGTAGGTCTAAGAATAGGCCAACATCTTTTTTTCATACCCTTAAGTGACATGGGTGACTCACCCCATTTTTTTACTAAAATCACATTAAAAAATTAGCAGAATAACGTCTGCCGGGTCAGCTAGTCTTATACATAAAATTTTCGTGTCACAGTGTTAGTTACCGTACTCCTTCGAAACGGCTTTACCGATTTTCACTAAATTTTATATGCATATTAAGTTGGTCTGAGAATCGGCTACTGTCTATTATTCATACGCCTAAGTAAAGTGAAGTGGCAGGAAGGCAGATGGTCTACTCTGCAAAGGAGCCCGGACCAACACGGCTCACATTTAAATCTTCTATAGGAATGACTTTATTTATCGTTGAAAACCGTATTAAAATCCGTTCATAATTGCAGAAAAAGTCGGTAAACGCATAATTCTCGTTCTAAGAGAATGCCACGTTATTTACTAACGAACAATTAACGAAATGCAGGAAAATTATTAAATAATACGTAAAAGATTATTTAATACTTAAATCTAGACACATATAATTTTATTTTTATGGCACTATAAAATAAATATAAATTACAAATGCTTTGTTTTTTAAATTTACGATTTTTTAAATTTAAACATGTCTGTTCTTTTTATAAAAGACACATCTTAAGTTAGAGAAGATCAATCAGGATCCGACTAGAAGTTTGAGAGCTATACGAGAGTATTTGAGAGTATATCTATAATATTGCAAATTTTTAAAGTGAAAATTTCTTTAGCGGCGTTGCGCACTTTTTTTGGAATGGTGCTGCAAAAAAATGTAGGCCTGCGCCTGCTGTTTCGTTGAGACGGCGCAGGGCACTTGCGCGAATGTTCGTGTTGTTATGTTTGTGTACGATAGCGCAATATGAGTATTGTATTCTACCACATAAGTGATAGTACATTCATACTGATAATTAAAGTAATTCGTGCAAAATGATTCCCTAACCATTCCAAAATATCAAAAATGCACAAGGTTAATATTCAAGTTTTCACTTCTGCCGGCACTCTCGGAGTGCAACCCGTAGTTTATTTTGTGTACATAGACGACACGTTAATGAAATTGAAATTGATTTTTTGGTAACTTACTGCGTCTGCAGCATTACCTGTTCCTGCCGCCATAACGTAATGACGTGTTCCGGTTTGGAGGATAAGGTAGCCGGTAGATATACTTTTGCTCGAGGCCTAATATCCTGGCCTCAGGTTGGTAATTGTGTTGGAGTAAACACAGTTTTGTCTCAGCTGATGGTTAGCGACAACAGTGGCCTGTCTAAATTTACAAATATAATAAATCTGCAGAAGAGTGATTTCATCAATCAGATGACAATAAATCTGTATAACAGTACACAATTCTAGGATTTTTTTTATGGTGAAGGAAAGCAAACAAGCAGATGGATTTCCTGATGGTAAGAAATTCAAGCCGCCTAGAGACACCAAAGGTGGTAATGGTGCATTGCCAACTGGAGGTCGAGATGTTTATGTTCTGAAAAAAGTTACAGATCGCTTTGTATCCCATTTAATAAAGTGGTTTCGGCGGAAGAGGTGTAAAAGTCAAAATGAAAATTTGGCAATAATTCAGTAACGCGTAGAATCCTTTTTTGTTTTGCAGTAGGTATGTAATTTATATATTGTCGCTCATGCTTTCCAAGTCATAAGTTTTATAGTTTATAAATTACAGACCTAAGAATACTCTGTTTAAAATAACCAAGTAACTTTAAATTGGGAAAGTAACGTTTGAACGTCCAGGATGTCTTATATATACATGCATATCTTCACGTCAAATCCTCTTGCAGGGTTGGCAGAGAGTATCGAATGAAAAGTACATAGATGTTACAAATACTTTGCTGCCCAGTGTTCGGGATGTAAGGCTTGTTCAAATCTACCGCCTTTCGTACCTTCAATACCGGAACGATAGGGTAATTTTGACACGCAAAGTCCGGTGAAGTTGTAAAAACCGTGAGGTTAGCAACATTAAAGCCATTAAAAAAGTAGTGTAATCATGGCGACAGGAATAAGTAAGACGGTGAATTCATACGCCGGCTATTTGCAGTATAGCACTTGACCACCAGTGGTCCAGTTTGTAATGACGCTTTTAAACTATGCTCGCCTGTTACGAGCTTCGAGGTAATGAACATGTGGTCTATACTGCTTAGTGGACCCCGAGCACTACCAGGGGGCTGATTATGTATCTCAGTTGCCAACTAAAATGGAAAAGTGTACATCAAATAACTGTCAAATGACGTGTTTTATATTTGCTATCTCCAGTGACCAACAGAAATACAACAACAAAGATAGCAAACACAAATGACGTCATTGGATGTACACTTTTCCATTTTAAGTTACCAGCCGAGATACATAATCAGCTTCCAGGTAAACTTCCAAAAACACAAAAAATGTACCGACGAAATGCTAACCTCCTAATTTGTGTAGTCGGTTAAAAAGAGTGACTGATCAGAAAGACAAAGTTTCATTGACACAGTAAGATGACATAATTATGATTATGATTAAAAACATGATTATGATTAGGTATTGGGTGGCAGCTGGGTTCAAAGAATAATACTAACTAATTAATTATCCTAAAATTTTGAAATGTACAGTTGACTATCTGTAATGTAGCTGTAAAGAACCATCTCTATCATATCAGCTTTCAAACAAAAATCCCGTTCAGGAGTTATAATGCTACAAACAGACACACACATGTCGAACTTACAACATTCCTTTTTTCGGTCGAGGGTTATAAAAATCAAAATTAAATCGAGATTAAAACGTGAAATAATTAAAAATTATTAAAATCGATAAACCTTTTTATCTTTACAATTTTAAACTTACTTTAATTCCAGATATTATATTTGTATTTTATGGCTGATTAAAATTAAGTGAATTAAAACAGTTCTTTGCTTTCTTGTTAAGTTTGTTGAATTGGTGCGTGGAAACCAATATATTTGTATTAATTAGAGTAAAACAAGCGACAATTGATAAATAGCATTTTCTAATTCAATATCGCATAGTTTATGGCATTCTTAGCAGAGGTAGACATTAGCACAAATCTCCTTTTCCGTGACTTCTAATCAGTGTTTCTTGGGTTAGCCTCTTTTACCGATGCCTGTAGATTTTATAGCGACTACATATTTTACTTCTTTCAATTTACATAAAATATTACCCTCCTCATGTTGTGCTCCCTTGCAGCTTATCAGCTATGTCATGAAGGTGAAGGCTGCCAGATAGGTATGTCAGCGCTGTTAATGCGATCTTTGTGCGTTATACTTACAGCATTTATTTTAAGTGAAAACTTCTTTACCAGCGTCGCGCACTTTTTTTGGAATGGGTAAAAACTTCTAAACTCGCGGACAGGTGACCTGATCGCAAATTCGTAAAACAGCGCAGGGCGCTTGCGCGAATGTTCGTATTGTCATGTTTGTGTACGATAGCGCAATAAATGAATATTTTATTCTACCACATAAATGATAGTACTTTCATACTGATAATTAAAGCAATTCGTGTAAAATTATTCCCTAACCATTCCAAAATATCAAAAATGCACGACGTTAATATTCAAGTTTTCACTTCTGCCGGCACTCCCAGAGTGTAACCCGTCTTTTCTTTTAATAATATTGAAAGGCAAACAAGCAGCCGGATTTCCTAATGGTAAGAAATTTAGAGACACCAAAGGTGGTAATGGTGCGTTGCCAACCTGTATCCGGAATGTTAGGCATAAAGTAAAAGTAAGTTTACCGGCTTCCTTGTACCGGATATACTATAACCGGAACACATCAACGGCAAGCGCTGACGTTATGGCGGTAAGAATAGGTAAGGGCGAGTCGCTGCGAAACTCTACCATCTACGAGTAGTTAGTGACGGCAAGTCTATACCTACTTGCCTTTTACGAGTTGCTTGGCAGGAAGGCAGATAGTCTATTTTAAAAAGGAGCCCGGACCAACACAGGAGAGAAGGATCATCCAGTTGCTTCTGACTACGCCATTCTAGTGTCATCTCATTAAAATACGACGAATTAATATATTGTTATCATCATAAAAAAACAAACCTAATGATTGTTTAATTGATGTCCTCTCAATTTCTCTATAATTTTAGACTTCTTACAAGTGTCTCAACAATATATTCACGCCACTTTAAGCGAGATTCAAGAACTATCAGTGAATTTTTATAAAAACTGTTTTATACATACTTATCTAAACGAAGGTTAAATTTAGCGGACGGAAACCAAAAATGTAATAAAGAAACACTATTGCACCATATTGAACTCCCGACGAAAAATACGAGTGTTATGTTAAGATACTTTCGTAGTTAACAATAATACATGAAATACAATACTCGTGCTTAGTATGCATACAAAATCTTTATATTAATACGTGATGTCAAAATTTTGGATCCCTTTTTACGAAAATTGCGCGGACGCAGGAGCATAAAATTTGGCACACTTATAGTGTATGTGTAGGAGAAATGCGGAACGCTAATATTTTTCAATAATAATGCTTATAAAGTACATTTAATTATACATGCATTTGACACACACAAACAAATATATTGATGTTGACGATAAAAGATCACAGATGGCGCACTAAAATGTTAGGGAACAAAGTAGTTGGTCTTCAAAAATCAAGATGGCGTTCTTATCAACAAGATATTAAAATTTATTATGGTCGATTCGACCGATGGGCGACCACTATTCTAAATAAAAGATCTAGTAGGTTTTAAAATGTACGACGGACGGACATGATTCTTTGAAATATTCGTAAATTTCAAAGTGCATTAGCCGTGAAGACGCTCCTCGCTAGTAAAATAAAAATACTGAGAATATGTAAGTCATTTTTATTAATTATTAATCAGATACTAATATTAAAAAGCCATAAATTATGTTTTCCTTAAGTTTTTATTACAAGTAAAACCCTCTGTGTAGCGGTCCGGGTGTTGGACTTGACTGCATGAGGTCCCGGGTTCGAATCCCGGGTCGGCCAACAAAAAGAAAATTGGATTTATCCAATAATAATAAAAAAATAAAAAAATAAAAATAAAAAAATGTTGGTCGGGATTGGAAATGTGCTCGGTTGGCGATAGGCTTGCCACCTATCACATTGTGGCACTTAGTGTCTTCGGCTAGTCGTGGGTACCTTGGTTGTACCTCTGCCTACCGCTTCGGGGATATGGGCGTGAAGAAATTTTTTTTTATTACAAGTATTACAAGAAGTTAATTCCAAGATGATGTAATTACAATCCAATTCAATTTAATTTAAAAATAACCATAATGATCGATCTCGACACATAACATTTCATTTATTTCATTTCATTTGTGACGACAAAATTCTAACTTGTAATTTGATAAGATCTAAAGTTCATTAAGGACAGGAGATTTATCTGATATATGATTTCTTGTAGCTTAGTTACGTGATGAGTGGTTACTCCACGAATTATGATTGGATTTTGATGACTCTTTCTTTGCAAGGCTAATCGTAACTCGAAGGCAGTTCCCACACAAAGTTGATAAAATAAATTTGATATTTTCCATCGTCGGCGCTTGGTAAAACTTCCAAATATTCATATTTTTAAAGAAAGAAACACTTGTACTGTTTTACTTATCACTTATAATTTACTTATAAACTATTTACTTATAATATATAATTAAAATATATAATTATATATAATTTACTTATAATTTATTTATAAACTTTAAGTTAAGTTTTAGTTTAAGTTTTAGCCCTGATGATGCTGTATAAGCGAAACCGGTAGGCTACTAATTACAAAGTACCTAATAAATTATAAATGATAAGTAAAACAGTACAAGTGTTTCTTTCTTTAAAAATATTGATAAAATAAATTAAGAGTCACACTTAACAAAGAACTTTACTTATAAGATGTGGTAATAAAATAGGAGCTGGCTGCTTGCAGGTTTGTTGCGCTTAAATTTTTACTTAACAGAAAAAAAAATGGTTCAACTTGTTTAAAATCAAAATTAGCAACCTACTTTCTCAGTATATATTAGTTTTTCATTCGTTTTTAATTACTTCAGTAAAGTGGACCCTAATTCACTATCTTATGATTAATTTATTAATCTAACAAGCACGATTTTAGTGTGTTATCGTGCCAGTCGATTTTACTTGCATCCAGGTGTTTTTGCGAGCTGAAAAATTCGTTCATTGCCATCTTTGATTCTTCTTTTACTTCCAGAGTCCGCGACAAAAGCCAAACATATTCTGCAAGAATTATTTTTATTATTTAATATCTGTACTCGCAACTTCATGCGCGACTCTCTATAGTAGAGGTTCCCAAACTTATTTCATGTAACGCCCACTTTGAAAATC
>NJDC01003326.1:114164-128696 GCA_002245475.1 Calephelis virginiensis
AAACATTTAATTCAATATAATTTTGGAACGAAGTTCCTTATTGCGCGTTGTGAAAAAATAGACGGAAAAAATTCTTACGAAAATGTTGTCACGACACTTTTTGCTCTGTGGTCTAGCGGTTCAGTAGTTGGACTTGACTCCCGGGTTCGAATCTCGGGTCGGACAATTTTTTTCTATTTTTTTTATTTTTCATTTTCTATTTTTATTTTCTTTTTTTTTATGACATGTTTATCTGTCTGTCTCTCTCTATAAGAGGGATATAGATAGAGATTACTAGAGATTGATAGAGATTGAGAAAGAGGGGGGGAGAGTCGTCGTTCCATCCGGGTGTCCCTTGACACCTCTCAACTTTTTTCAAATATTTTACTCAAGGTAGGCGGAATGGAGATAGGTCGGTAGTTGGAGAGACCAGAAGAACTTCCAGATTTAAATACAGGAATAACTTTACTAAGTTTAATTAAATCAGGAAATACTCCATTTGAAACACAAAAGATAAATATTACAGCTGAATATGGAGCAATAACATTTACTACTGAAGTAATCATTTTAAGAGAATGTCCATACAAATTTAACATATTTTAATTTTTAATGACTTAAAGAATTTTTAGAAAATGCAAAACTATTTTTACACTCGTCGACATATTGCTTCAGCAATGATTCTGCAGCACTGGGTGATGAACTAAGAGCTTTAGTAGTTTCAGCTGCAACAGCGGCTACATCTAATTCTTCTTTTATTTAATATATCACTATTTTCAAGTGATATTCATTATTGAAAATTTTTTTTTTCGTTTAGAAATTAACACATTCCAAGTAGCTTTTATTTTATTTGTTAAATGTTTAATAATACTTTCTGGATACCAAGATTTCGCAATATTACAAGCTTTTCTAACAATTTTGGAATATTTTTATATATTCTTTTAATTCTTTGCTGTGATTGAAAGTTCTTTCATAATACAACTCATTAAACTTTTTCCTACTTTTATGAATACCTAAAGCCCTATGATTAATATTTACTGTCAGTTTTAAGACGTAAAAATCTGATGATGTACAGTTTGTATTAAAATAAATTATGATTCATATAAAAGGTTTGGATCATCATGATATGCAACTTTGTTATTTCTTCTATAAACACTGTTTTAAATCTTTTTAAATGATTTTCATTAACAGCTTATCTTTTCTTTGAGCTTTTTGTATACTTTTTGGCAATTTGACTAATAGACCACAGTGATTTGAATCTATCTATTTAACAATTGATTTATTTATTTTATTCGAATTATTTTATACGAATCAAGCTGGCGCCCAGGATGGTTTGCTTGTATATGTACATATATACAGAGAATACAGATTCAATTGCTCTACTTAGCTTATTAAAATACAAATGAGTTTTAAACTTCCAACAAATTAAATGTTTTAGAAGGTACTACCTACACAAACGTGTGAAACGTGTGTGATTATGTGAAAGTACACAAATCGATGCATGATAATATCTGAGTGAGTGGAAACCCTAGTCTAGGTCTCCCGTAAGGCAATTCACCCAAATTCGTCATTTGTACCTCGAAGGAATGGGCACGGGGCCCAAAATCATGTTGCAAGTTTTTTGAAATTTTCGAGGTTTGTACCTTGGTCAAATCGATGCATGCTGTTGTCTGAGTGATCGAAAACCCTAGACTAGGTCTCTCGTAAGGCAATTCACCCCAATTTGTCGTTTGTACCTCGAAGGAATGGCCACTGGGCCCAAAATCATGTCTCAAGGTTTTTGAAACTTTCGAGGTTTGTACCTTGGTCAAATCGATATATGCTATTGTCAGAGAGAGTGGAAACGCTAGTCTAGCTCTACCATAAGGCAATTCATAAGAATTCACCGTTTGTTCTTCGAAGGAATGGCCTCTTGGCCCAAAATCAATGAAAATCAATAAAAAAATAATGAAATTAAAATTACCAAAATGTAAGGCTAAGCCTATGAGCTGAGCTATTAGCTCAAATTTCTTTATGGGACTCCTTAACATACATTAACAATAGCAGGATCTTGGGATTTAGGAGCATCCTGTTGGTCAGCACGTTTGCTTTTGTAGCTTTGCTCACATCGTTATAGGTTTCCCATTTTCCAGATCCTATCCTTCTGCAATGTGCAACATAGTGCCCTATTGAGTTAGGATCATTCAGGTTTTCGTTGTGTTGATACTTGATTGCGCCCACAAGTTGAAAATTTTCAGACCTTAATGCGATCCTGGTTTCAAGTTCTCTTAGTAGGAACTTTACGGTCCATCCTTTGTAACCTAATGAACTAGCGAGGCTGCAGCTACTCAGTACCTCCAAATCTATTAATAAATGTTGTCCAAATTCAGTTTCTGTATTAAGATCATTTCCGCACCACTGGCAACTTTAACGCTTTTTATTATTTATCACAGAGCTTAGGGTGTGTGCAAAATCACGCATTCTGCGTTCGTAAAAATATCTAGTGTCAACATCTAGAACGAAAAAATCCTTTATATACACTGCTCACAAGCCGAACATTTTTGTTTTACTTTTAGCGAAGGTTCATTGAACAAATTCCCTCTTAAAAATTGCCAATTTTGAAATGAAATGGCGTCAAATATTTTCCTCGCTTTCTTGATGGATCATTGGTTTGTCCTTTCCATGACTCTACGTAATTGTAAAAGGTTTAATTTTGATAAGCCGTATGGTCGTCTGAGGTCTCAACAATATGTTTTCTAGGAGTGACTCTGTGGTCATATAATTCAGGGGCTGACCGAGGCTGGAATCTTTGAAATCAAATTGTGTTCGTTGATGTGAAATAACATCATTCGGTTTTTCCAACAGCCCGCGCATCTTGATGTCATTGCAATTTATTCCAAGTTCGATAGGTGAAGTTGAATCAATGTGGCGATTGCTACGGGAATTTTAGATTCAGTTTTATTGCTATTCTTTATTATACCTGATTTATCTTCAAGTGTTTTGTCTTCTCTTAACCCAAACAGATTATCTGTTATAGTTTTTTTGATTTGTGTGTCGCGAGTCGCGTAAGATATTTTCATATTTCCATCAATTGCTCTCATGTGCTTGACCAAAAATTTATCTGGGCGTAGATTCTTTTGACATTTGAAAGTACAATTTTTTAGTTCATTGAAATAAGCCTCACTGCGCGCAGATGTACCTATTTGTTTCGATACAACATTGGTCCACAGGGGAAATAACTTTGACAGGCGTAACAAGCTTTCGCAAAACTGGGCGCAATAATAAGGGTTTGGTCTATCTCCTGCAATGGCCGTTGTAAATACTTCCTTTTCGATAACCTATTAAAATTCTCTGATTCCGGATGATCTATTTCCTTTGCCCTCGGATGTCATTTCACTATCTTTATTCTGAGTTGTCGCACATCGACATTTGACATTGTTTCCCTTCCCCGTATGAGATTGGTCCTACAATGCTTGACATACTTTTGATTTTTGTCAAAATCTCCTCGTATTCACTTAAATCAAGCGTCTCCATTAAATCCAATAGACGTTTTTGGGCAGGAAAGCATCCTTCACCATTAGCACCAATCTCATCAACTTCTTCATCTTCCGAATGAGCGACCAGTAACACGTCGCGTAGAATATCACGGAACGTGTCCAGAGAGTCGCATAGGCTTAAGATTCCTAAACATCTTACGAAAAAATCTTTCACTCTCGGATATTTTATTGAATCAGGCGTTACTTTGCGGAAATCTATTATAACAGATATAAAATAAGCCTTTATTTTGCAAACGACGACACATGAGACAAGGTTGTACGGTACGGTCGAATTCCTGAGGATGCCACAGAGGCATCCTCAGGAATCCTGGTGAGTGTTTCGACAAAGTTGGTGAAGAACGTGACAAGTGGTTTTGTTTTCAGTGTTCGGACTCTATTTGTGATCTGGTCGCGGAGGTGGGAGGTGGGAACTTTAGGTAGGGTTGTTACATGTAAAGAACGTGACAATTTATATTGTTTCCGGACCTCTTTCTATATTCGTGTGCTGGTCGCGGAGGTGGGTGGTGGGAACGTCAGTTAGGCTTGTCACATTCTGTGTCGTTTGGAGGATTATTTGCCACAACAGTTACACTGCTTACGCGGAATTAGCAAAATAAAGGCTTATTTTACATCAGTTTCACTCCCGGGTTTTTATTTTGGAAACATGACCAGCGGCAAACTAATTTTATCAAGTGCGCGATGTCAATTTTTATCACGCAATTAATTGATTTTTTTGGGTCTTCACCAGTCTTCAATTGTTTGAAGCATTTGTTTAAATAAGTATCCAATTTTAGTACGTTGAATGCAAGCGATACGGCATTTAACAATACCAGAGAATCGTCAGTAACCATCATTGGCAGCGGTATGCCACACTTCAACCACTTCATAAACCAAGTCGATATTCTTACCGAGTCGTGTCTTTCTGATATCATTTGTCCAACTGGTAAAATTCTCCCTCGATATGGGATCACAATTTCATAAAGAAAAACATATTTTTTTGAGCAATCTGGTTTTTGAATCCTGGTTATGGACGATCCAGTTGCGTCCAAGCTAGCACTTCCTTCGTTCTCATTCTGTTTCAGCCATTCTTTATACATTACAACTTTATTTTGGTGGACATATGTTACATAGAAAGGATCCGCTCCGATTCTTTTAATGAATTCTGAAAATTCTGGTTTATATGCCAAATCTATCACGGACCTCAGGGGATCGGATTTCGACTCGAGACCGGATTCTTTGTCATTGGCCAGCTGTTTGGCCTTTCGCAATACACTTTCCTTGTATAAGAAGGGTGGTTCTTGTTTCCCAAATTGGATGTAATGAACCAAATTCCATCCACTGGTGAGCTTTCTCTTTTCTCCAGGCCCAAGCTGAAGAACCTTTCATTTGATTTACCACCTGATGTCTTATTTTTCCGCGCAGCTGCCTTTTTCTGTTATGTTTGATGCCTCTAGCATTGAAAGTTTACACATGGAGAACCAGATCGTCTGTATTATCGGGGGCTTCGTGAGCGAATGCATGAAAAGGAATTCCGCACTCTGAGCATTATTTGGCTTTGATTGTCAAAAAATTACCTTGCTTCCTATTAACTTGACCCTTTTCAAAGCTAAAAGCGCACGATAAATTCAGCTGTTCATAGATTTTTTTCTGTAAGATGTCTGTCCAGCCTGACCTTAAATTTTTGTAGTATATATATATATATATACTACAAAATTTATATTATATTATATATTTATTTATATTTATCCGCTATACTTTGTTACTGGGCCCATTTTAACACACGTATCGTATTTAACAGACATCATTGTTCAGATCGGTGAAGTAAACTTTGTATCTAGAACCATCGACCAATTTGAATCATTGCTAATGTCCTTAGTGGAATTCTGTTCGGATTCTGACATAGATTCCCTTTCGTATATTTTGATTATGCCGTAATCTTTTAAAAATCTGTCCAAAATGCCATTTCTGTTTTGTGATACATATATATAAATATATTTAAGGGTCATATCTCCCAGAAGATTGTGTCCCGATGACCATACATCATGAGTCAACCCAAATACTGTCCCTTTTTCATCGGTGAATCTCAAACCTCTTAAAGCTTGATAAATTTGCTCCACATTTTTCTTCGGCCTAACCGGCATTTTTTATGGATCGAGATCGACCAGACAAACACGTGAATATAAAAATTTAATATATTTTAATGATACAATATTAGGCTAATTAAAAACTGTTTTAATTGGCAAATGCAAAAACTTAAAAAACACATAAGCAGCATTTTCTACATTAAACTTCTTTTTAGAAAACGAATAAAAAATAATTATGTTAAAAATATTTCTAAAAACTCTTATCGACAAAACTAAAAAGATACCAAAAAGTCAAATATTTATAAATCTGAAATATAAACCACACAAAATCAAACTTTTACTAAAACTAATACTAACCAAATAAAGAGTAAAAAAAATAAAAGAAAAGAAAACATAAACGTAAATAATAAAATTAATAAAAACAGTAACATATAACATCGAATAAATAAAATATTAGATATATCAAATACTAACAACTATCAATACAAAACTAAATCAAAGTTCTTAAAAACGAAAAACTTGCTTTAAAATAATAGCACTAACTACTACATTACACACAAACTACTAAATATAATGAAAACTTACAAATAAAGATCTTCTAAATCTAATTAATAAAAAGACTAAAAGCTTAAAAAAAATAAAATTAGATAGTCTACCCCAATTATTTTTTTATAAATTGATACCCACGAAAATTATTATGAAATATGAACAAGAACCACCAAACAAACGATTATTAATTATTACCAACAATGACCACGAGAATATAGACAAGTTTCCTGTCGGTGGGTTTTTTTTTAATGACCAATTTGTTGCTAATCTCACGATTTTTTGCAACTTCACCGAGCTTCGCGGGCCGAGCAGAGTGCTCAGCCCGAGACATCATTATTTAAATGGATTGGGCTGTTATCTACAACGCCAGCACCAAGGGCTGTCTCCCGGGAGACCGTACCTCGACTTGGTGCTGCGTTCTGGTTACTGGGTGGACTTGATGGAGGAGTATTTTTGTGACTCGTCGCTCGGCGTTAGGCGCCGGGCGCAAGAGAGGTCGTCGTCGCCGAGACAGGCGGCTACGGTGTAGTGTAATGTTATTGTGATGTGAGTTTGTCGTATTCCGGTTTGGAGTTGGGAGAATAGCGTTAGCCGCGGTTATTGAGTCCGGAGGATCCGATAACACGTGGCGAGGTCTTTTATGATTGGGGGGCGCGTTCGCGACCGGTGTGTAGTCACACGCGGATGTTAACACCGGGTTCGGATGGGCAGCTGTTTTTTCAAAGTAACGTTCGGATAGTTCTTTGAAATGCTGCGCTATCGTGGGTAAATCGAGGTCGCGATGTAGGTCCTGGTTGCAAACGTACCACGGGGCACCCGTGGCAGTTCGCATAAACCTATTCTGGACTACTTGTAACTTTTTGATGTGGGACGGGAAGGTATGCGCGAAGGCTACGCTACCCTATATCCTAATATGGGTCTAATACATGTTTTGTAAAGAAGTGACATTTTACTATTTTCGTTAATAAGATAATAGAGACGGCAAAATACGAACTTAGCCTTGTTTGTGACTCGCGTAATATGCGGTTCGAACGACATATTTTTGTCTAGAGTGACCCCAGGTATTGTGTTGAGTTTTCCCAAGGGATCGCTCTTCCGAACAGTTTGATGGTTTCCGGGATACGCCTGAGACTCATCCGTTCGGGTCTGTGACCTCGATTAAAGTACACCACTGTACTTTTATCGGGGTTCACCTCTATATGCCACTTCCTGAACCAGTCGCCCAGGAGAGTGGCCGCGTATCTGAGGTTACAGCCTATTTGTTTACCGTGACGGTGGGTTGAATACAGAGCCGTGTCGTCCATGAAAAGGGCTACGTGGACGCACGGCGGTCGGGGTACGTCGTTCGTGTAGAGGGTGTATAATATGGGTGAAAGCACAGAACCCTGCGGCACTCCCACCTCTAGGGGCCTAGTGCTAGAGAGAGTCCTTTCTACACGAAATCTAAATTTGCGATTCGACAAGTAGTCTCGTACGATGAGAACTAGTCTGTCTGGTACACCCATTTCGTAGAGCTTGTAGATTAGGCCTTTGTGCCAGACCTTGTCGAACGCCTTGGCCACATCGAAGAATATCACTCCCGTGTATAAGGGTAGTCGTCTATTCAGGCCGTCAAGTATGTGCCGTCTCTATTCGGCCGGTATATTTCTTTATGTATGTACACTGAATTCTCCGAGGTTTTTGAACCGATTTTCTTTTTTTGTTTGATGCGGAATAGTTTCGAATTGGTTCCATGAAAAAATGATTCAGGTGGGCTCATCAGTATTTATTTTATGAGCATAAATGCTCTATTTTCACCTATCTAGATGTTTATTTTTATTAAATTAAATCATATCAGCAATAAACTAAAAAGTATTAAATAGAAATAATTACGTTAATAAAAACTGACTTCAAAACTAAAAAGTAAAATTAATATAATATAATAAGCCGGTTTTTATTAACGTAGTTATTTTTATTTAAAGGTCAGAGTTCCACCTAAAAACAAAAAAATACATTTATTTATTTTATGTAGTTTATACTTGTCTTGGTTCGATACCTTCGAAACCTTTATGCGAATGACGACATAAAGCAACATATTTCAGATATATAATCTGTCGACGTAAAAGGACAACCTTATTGCTGCAAAATTATGTTACTATTTTCCGTAAAAAGCAGCATGGAAATAATGCAAGATTACCTGGGCCAATGCTGTGGGGACATCATTGGCCCAGGTAAAAACTTGTTATCTTGCGAGAAAACCGACAGGCCATAAAAATTTAAAAAATTCTAATTAGTCTTGTTAGAATTTAAATTGTGGGAAAATGCAATACTTGAGATAAAATTGAGGTGTCTTTTTTGTTATTTTATACAATAATTAATTAATGATCTTCAATTCGCTATAATTATCAAAAGTTGTATAAGAAGATAAGCAGGATAATAAAGAGCTTATTAAATCAATATTCGTTCAGGAAAAATTAATTGTATTGAAAATTTTTCTTAAAATATGTTTAGTCATCAGAAATGATCGTATAAGTCTGTTTTTAATCGCAGAGATTGAACTGATATAATTTATGCAAATGTCAGTTTTACAAATAATTGTAGCGGCGTTTTTTTATAGTGCTGATTTTCCAAGAATGAAAAACCTAAATTTGTTTGATACTTTAACCCTAAATTTATTAGATACTTTTAACTGACAAAGAAAAAGAGAATGTTATTTCAAAGTTTTTTTAAGTTAGGTTTTTAGCGTAGTAGGTACTTCCGAGGTGGTCTAGGTCTGCTGATGGAATCGAATGGGGATTGGGAAAATGACTAAATATTACACCAAATACATTACATGAGATTTGATGATTTTTGCAATTTACTAAGTTGTAAGTTATGCTAACATTTTGTTCTTCAATCTAATGAAGTTTTTAAATGCCTCCGTTCTGCCTGTTGTGTGCAAGTTATCAATTATACTACCGTACAGTAAGCAAATTATATGCTTCTATTAATGTTGTTAAATAGAGATACTAATACACAGAAATGCTTATAAAGATATAATTTGTTTTCCGCCATGTTGGTTCGGGTCCTCTGGGTAGAATAGATTGTCTGCAATCCTGCCTGGCAGCTTGGAAGATGTGAGCAAAGGTGAAACGGGTCGTCACCAACAATACCACTGGTAGAGTGTTGTGCATGTCATGTCGGAATGTCATGATCTAGTTCGGAGGGTAGGGCAGCCGGTGTAATCTCCATAAACTTTAGGTTCCCATGGAACCACATCACCACATGTGGCCTAATTTCATCATCTACATGTATGATAACCTCCCTTGATCCCAGATATGATAATAAAGATCACTCTATTTCTTCATAAAAACCATTAGTTTCATGATAAAATAAAACAGACTCTCTTTATCCTATCTTCGTCCTCATTATTTTAATGACCCTTTGGCAATTTCGTGTGAAACACGCACACATCGATAATTAACGTAGCCACGTGCACCCTCACAAGCTCAGTTAGAAAACATATTTAAGCTCTTTACACATTGTAAACAGCGCTGTAGTCTTACCAACAATAACCATCGCGGTTGTCTTAGGATCTTTGGTTCCAAAAACAATTAACATATAATGATGGTGTCTATACGCTGCGGTTATCTATTACCATATAGAGAGCCTCGTGCTTGTTCGTTATCTTTCGCCATAAAAATGTAAAATTTGTATAGTAAAAATCGAAATAGATTTTGTTAAAAATTTTTGATAATGGCACGACATTATTTATAAATCACAAAAAAGCTTTGCTACAAACATTACAATTGTCAATTTAATTTCCGAGATTAAAAAACAGGCTGTAAGATATTTAACTTGGTGAGAGTTTCAAAGTACATCGCACAAATGATTTAATGACCGAAAGCTACAATCTGCTTTTTTTTTGAATGACTAATTTGTTGCTAATCTTACGATTTTTTACAACTTCACCGAACTTTGTGGGCCGAGCAGAGTGCTCAGCCCGATTACAATCTGCTTGTCATTCCCCCTGTATGACAAAAGGACCAGAAGAAAAGTCGTATCTATGTATTAATACGTGATGCCAAAACTTTGGACCCCTTTTTACGAAAATTGCGCGGACACAGGAGCATAAAATTTGGCACACTTATAGTTTATGTGCAGGGGAATTCAGAACGCTAACATTTTTCAATAGCAATGCTTATAAATTAAATTAAATCAATAAATAAAACATTACCCACACTATCGTCTACCATGCATTTGAAACACACTAACAGATATATTGATGACAACGATAAAAGATCACAGATGGCGCACTAAAAAGTTTGGAAACAAAGTAGTTGGTCTTGAGAAATGAAGATGGCTTTCTTATTAACAAGATATTAAAAAATTATTATGGTTAAATTTCGACCAACAGGTGATCACAAGTTTTATTTAACTTACAAGGTATGTTTATTTGTTTGAGTGGATTAGGGCAACTTCAATTTAATCCATTTAACGGTGTTGGTGACCGCATTTTGGTGACCTGGAACTTTCCATGCATGTCTAAATCGAATGAAACTACAAAATCATCATGACATGGAGCTGATTTGATTCGCTTTGTATATCTGCTTGGTCAATCTTTCCCTATGACCGAATCGGCGGAGCATGCCTTTTCTCATTTAAACACTAACACTTTCTTTCAGTCGCACTCTTTCTCAGATCTCACTGTTACGAAAGCGATCAGCGAGCGTTACATCACAAACTTTCCTTAGTGCTCTCATTTCAACCGCATTTATCCTACTTTCATGTTTTTTCTCACATACCCACTCTCGCTTCCATACAACAACGTTGGAATAAGTACAGAATTATGCAAAGCGAGTTTAGCATTAGTAGATGTTATTGGTGCGTCAATATCCTGCGACTTAGGTACTACTGCTCTCACTATCATCTGGACTAGGAGACGATAGTGTCATTACAGCAACCAGAACAGGTACGGCGGTGGATCACTCGGAGCAAGAATCCGATTTAGAAAAAAAAGACTGTAATCATGTGGACCATTGGCATAGGGAAGTGACGACCCCATTCTCCGTTGTGTGGTATGTAGTCTCCGGGAGCTCCGCTTCACAAAACTAACTAAAATAACTAACGGTAATGGCAGAGCATGGGTGCAAAGATTCCCCGAACGGACTTAGGCTACCAGCTGACGAACCTGACCCAGGTAATGCACAACTGCAGCACGATCCGGTGTGACGAGAAGATCCTGGAGTTGGAAGAGTGTTTGGACAAGTTACGTTGGGATATTGTGGGATTATCTGAAGTCCGAAGACAGGGAGAAAGTTGATAATCCTAAGGTCCGGTAACTTGTTCTATCACCGGGAAGGTGACGCTCTGTCCCAGGACGGTGTCGGGTTTATCGTCTGCTCATCAACAACGTAAAGTTAATCAGGAGTGTGTCAACAAGGGTGGCGTACCTGATACTCAGAATTACAAAACGATATCTGCTAAAGGTCATACGCTCCAACTCTCTGACGACGAGGTGGATACGATGTAAAAGACATATCGAAAGCCATCCATACCTCCAAACCGCATTACACGGTGGTGATGGGCGACCTCGACGCAAAGCTGGGTCTGAGAAAGAGTGATAAGCTGAAAGTGGGGCAATTTGGTGTTTGTAGGCGTAATCCGAGGGGCCAACGGCCGGTTGGTTGAATTTCTGGAGAAGGAAGGTCTCTTTATGATGAATTCCTTCTTTTAAAAAAAGCGACATCGTGAATGGACCTGGATTAGCCCGGATGTCTCGACAAAAAATGAGATAGACTTCATTTTGTTTACCAGACGCCACATATTCAATGATGTCTCTGTGATCAACAAGCTGAAAACCGGTAGTGATCGTCGAATGGTAAGAAGCACATTGAATATCAACACAAGGCTTGAACGGTCACGCCTGATGAAGTCTATGCTCCGTCCAACCCCAGTTTTATGCCAAAATACCGAAAGAAGAGGTTGTCATCACGAACCGACTATACGACCCAACCTGCGTGGGTTAGACGATTCGACCACCCAAACAAGCCGGGTTCCGTAAAGTTCCACGTTAACACGATACGCCAGATTATACAGAAGTGCGAGGAGTATAATCGGCCATTATGTCTAGCGTTTGTGAACTACGAGAAAGCCTTCAATTCGGTTGAGACATGGGCGGTACTTCAGTCATTACAGTGGTGCCGCAACGACTACCGATACATCGAAGTGTGGAGGTGTTTGTACAAAAAGGCCACTATATCGGTCTGATTAGAGAATCAGAGCTCGAAACCGATCCAGTTGCAGAAAGGTGTGAGACAGGGAACTGTTCACTGCTGCTCTGGAAGATTTCTTCAAGCTACTGAACTGGAAAAGCTCGGCATCAATATAAATGGTGAGTACATTACTCACCTTTCATTTGCAGATGATATTGTGATCATGGCGGAATCGATGGAAGACTTGAGCAAGATGCTCAGTGACATCTATAGAGTTTCCCAACAGGTGGGTCTTAAGATAACTTTGACAAGGCGGAATTCATGTCCAACGTTCATGTTGCACCTATACCAGTTCTCGTTGGAAATTCAATTCTTAAAGTTGTTGATCAGTATATATACCTAGGTCAAACTGTGCAGTTAGGTAAATCCAACTCAAAAAAGAGGTCGATCGCCGAATCCAACTCGGATGGGCAGTGTTAGGGAAGTTAAAGGGTATCTTCTTGTCCAAATTACCGCAGAGCCAAGAGAAAGTCTTCGACCAGTGTGTGTTACCGGTGATGACAATGGAACTGCGACTTGGCCGTTAAATGTGGGTCTCTTAAATAAGCTCCGAGTCGGTCAGCGTGCTATGGAGAGAGCTATGGTCGATGTTTCTTTGTGAGATATGATCCGTAATTGGGTGATTTGCAAGAGAACGAGAGTAACCGACAGAGTCCAGAAAGTCAGCAAGCTGTAGTGGCAATGGGCAGGCCACATTACTCGCAGAACCGACAACCGCTGGGGAAGAAAGGTTCTCGAGTGGCGTCCCCGCACCAGAGGACGTAGTGTTGGATGACCTCCCACCCGGTGGACTGATGATCTGGTCACAGTCGCAGGGAGCCGCTGGTTACAAGCGGCGGGTGTGGCGCTCTTTGAGCGAGGCCTATGTCCAGCAGTGGACGTCCTGCAGCTGATGATAATGATGATGATGATGATGACGTGGACCATACAAGTGTAACTTGTGCGCGTCGACATTTTAATATCTTACATAAGAATCGTGGCCACAAGATCCCGCCGGAGAAGACTTACTTCTATGCTGTAGCACTCTACCACCAATTCCTTTTTTTATTATCAAAACGTTACAACAAAAAAGTAGCGTAAAATATCTCGTTCACGCGCAAACACGCTATTGCAAAATAAAACTTGCAATCAATAATCAAAACATAAAATCTTTTTGGTTGCAATAAAATTAAACTTTTGAGTTTTTAAGAATTTTAATCTTAAAAACTCAAAAGTCATTACTCTGGTCCGGAGTGTACCACAGCCGGTAGACTTGCGTGATATGCCCAAAGAGTAGTATAACAAATAAAACTACAATTAAAAAAGATGTGGTGTGTAGTAAGTGTAAGTTCCTTCGGCTACTGTAGAATCGAAATAATGTACTGAAAAAATCGTGCTCAATTTAAACTATATTTGTATATTAAAACAAGATTTAAAAATCTAAAAAAATATGGTATACTCCAAACACTTCAAAGAACTGGTTACCGTTGAAATTTTTTCTTAAAGTTCATTTTCTAATAAACTAGACGATTGTTAATTTACAAAATTATTCAGGACTTCCCTTATCATTGCAAGCTAAAAACAATTATCTAGACATGATTCCGGATCGAATGAGCCATTGCACATAATTTTAGCACAATTAAGTCTATTCAACAACATTTTCAGCCTATCGACTAGACTATAAGACTAAGAACTCAAGGCGTGGTTCTTACCCGCGGCCGTGGGGGTTGCGGGCCTGGTTCTGTAGAACATAGATTTATATGCAAAAAGTAATTTTAAGACGCGATTTACACCCGCAGCCCCCTGCGGTTGTTTGCGGCCGCCCGCCCGTAGTTCGGGCGCCGATCCCCCGCCGCTTCAGCTGTTTGCGACCACGCGCTCTGCGATCATTTTGTACTATTTGTACTAATTATTTAACCGCAACCGCCGACCGCGCGATCATCAACGGCCAAGCTTGCGGGCGATAAATTCAACCGCAGCGGCTGCGGCACCGCAAAAATTACCGGTCTCATGAGTTTCGAAATAAAATCGCAGAACCGCGACCGCCGCGGTTGCGGATAAAAATCGCTTCATGACTTTTGTCTCTATAAGTAAACTACCATGCCGAGCACTTCAGGTTTCAAAACTAATTCGCATCGAAATCATTCCATTCTTTTAAAAAACATAATGCCACTGATAGTAATACACACACAAAGA
>NJDC01003327.1:0-10918 GCA_002245475.1 Calephelis virginiensis
GAATTGAGTACACTTGAACGTGACGTCGATTTTTTTATCTGAATTCGATATTTATGGAATTTAATTAGAAATTGTTTAGTTAAAATAACTAAAGTCTTTTATGAGCTAAAAACTGTTTTATAATTTCACTCAATATTAATACGAAATTCAATAATTATGAAAAAACTTCGACCATCTTTTCTCTCGAAGGTGCCAAAACTCCTTACACTTATTATTTATGATTTGATTTGCTGTTGACCATGGCGTTAACCCGCCTGGGTAATCGTCCCACAGCAACATTTTTAAAATTGTAAAACTAACCTATATGTTAATCCAAGTAACCCTCTATGTGTGTGCCAAATTTCATGAAAATCAGTTCAGAGGTTTTTGGTGAAGGAGTAACAAATAAACATACAAACTTTCACTTTTATAATATCGGTAGGATTAGGCTAAGGTTAGCAGCGCACGATCACTACTCATAATGCCTATTAGCGACTTGTATTTATTCATCAAGTAAGCTGTCTGGTTAATAATAACTTTCCCATAAAATATTATTGATGAAAACACTATCTTCTGTAGCTACTATGAAGAAATATTAAAGTCACCCTTTGTTTTACCACAATGATTCGTCCAAATTAAATATTTATGGATATTGTTTTATAAATAATAGTTTCTGTTAATGATACCGAGTATTACTTGAACTTTGATAGTCGTTCGAGGATAAGTAATGAAGAATGAAATTAAGTCATAATAAATTGTAAGTCTTCATTCTACAGTTTTAGGATAACAATAAAGTATGACACTAATACAGTGACTAGAAAATTACATTGCCTCCCTAATCTAGCGGTCCGGTGTTGGACTTGACTTCCCAGATTCGATTTCCGGATCGAAAAGCTGAGACAGACTGTTTTTCTTATTTTAATTTCCAATTTAAAACAACGTTGCCTGGTATTAAATTTGCCCTTGATGGAGATCGGTTTGCTGCCTATGACACTATGGGACTTAGTGTCTTTGGCTAGTCGTTACTACGTCCCATCAATCAATTAGCCTACGTCTCAAGAGGCACACCTCTGCCTGCGACTGGGAGAAAATGACCGTGACGATACAGTGGCTTTATTGAGATAATGCAGGGGACAATTACATTGTTGTCCTAATGGTAAGAAACAACCGCGGTCTGTATAAACCATAGATGTTTTAGGTGTTTCTCTGTCATTTATCCGGGATGCTTGGCCTAATGTTCAAATTTACCGGGTACCCATTCCTCTAGACCAAAACTCCATGCCAAATACTGTCATTATGGAATAAGTAAGGCAGTGGATCCCTACCCCGGCACGTAGCTATAGATCACTGTACCGCAAGTGGGCTTTTTGGTTATGATTTGTTTAAATTGATTAGTCCTATAGACCCGAAAATACACGGGAACTAAGAGTAGAAATGGTGGAGCTTTTGCGAAGACTCGTTTGTGTTTTACCGTGTCTGTTACGTAGAACAGACCATCTGCCTTTTCTACCAGGTAGCTCGAGAGACGAAACATAAGAAAACCATTAGCAAAAAGACCATTGATGGTAAAGTACCGTAATGCAATATGTTGGTGATTAGGGATCCTTCGTCTTACCTATTCTCGGGGCCATAATGACAATGTCATGTTCCAATCCAATGGTTTGGGCAATCGTTAGACTTGCACTATTGGACTAAAACCTCGGCCACAAGGCAAACACGTACCAACAATATCAATGGTGTCTATTGGCCACAGTGATTTCTTACCATCATCAAGAGAGCCGTGTTTCTTCACTATCTTATCACATAAAATAATTTATCTCATTGCCTTAAATTTGAGTTATCCAAAATGTCTTAGAATCGCTGATTAACACCCATAACATATGTAAGCATATAATTTGCTTACTTTGAATTAGGTTAAATTTGTGTACCTAGCTTGTCTAGGAATATTTATTATTTATTTATTTATTCAATTTTTGATTAAATATCATATTTGTAATAAATAATTTGATTTTGAAAGAAATAAAGTGTTGATGTTAAAATGAGGATGGGCATGCTTAGCTGGTTCGGACATGTAGAATGAATTACAGATGAAAAAATGACAAAGCGGATATACAATGCGAATATGGTTGGATTTAGGTACCCGGAGAGACCTAGGTTTACATTCCACTATCAAATCGCTTGGGTGTTATAAGAAGGTGATGTCAAAAGGGTACTGAATGTGGGGGAAGCAAGGTAGGTATACCAGGATCGTAATGTTTGCAACTCGGTACTCTCTACCTACCACGTTAGGAATTAGGTGGATAGGATTTTGGAACTAATAAACAACAATAATTACTAAAGAATATTTTGTCACCGACCCAGTAAACTGTCACTTTAATTTAACTCAACTCTTTTATAATTTTATATTATATTTCATTACTTGGACATTCATACAAACTATGCAAACAAGAAGCCACAAAAGTCAGCACAAAAAAATAATTTATTCGGTGAATTCGTTTCTGTTATACATTCATAATACGAAACGGACAAGGAAGCTTTATTTATTAAAATGATGAACAAAGTTTCGTAGAACATAAAACTTTAGTATTGAATCGTACAGCATTTGCCTCAGGATTCGCGCTCTTTTGGAAATAAAAATACTTTATTTATGAAAAAAGCTGGTACCTTTACCTAACTGCGGAATTGAGTACACTTGAACGTGACGTCGATTTTTTTATCTGAATTCGATATTTATGCAATTTAATTAGAAATTGTTTAGTTAAAATAACTAAAGTCTTTTATGAGCTAAAAACTGTTTTATAAAAGACTTTAGTACACTTACATAGTAACATATCTTCACGGCAATTAACTGAGGCATAGGCAGAGAGAGTATTGTCTACAAAATCCAACGATCCTTGCAAAAATTTCTGGCATTTTTAAAATTTAAGTATTTAAATTATAAAATTAATAATTCAAATTATTTTTATTATTGATTTATTAAATACATGTAAAGAAACGTGTTTAAAATTTGTAAGTTAGAATAACAATAGAAATATGTGATCTTTAGTTAAGATAAGTCTTATAGTGTTCTGCAATATATCTACGAGGTTTAAAATTTAGTCATTATATTCAGGATTGGTGATGATCCTAACTCTTGAACTACGTAACTAATAACCTTAAAAACAATTGACCAATTTCTAAAAAGCTTCCTACCTAGCACAAAAGGTATAATTAAAATCGGATTAGTTGTTTAAAAAAAACACTTAATTTGTGAACAATGAATGTTTGATATAGCTATTTTGATAATTTTAAAGTATAATGGCCCTAAAGATAGAATAGAAAGAACAACTCTTTCCTGTGCACCAAAATTCATAAAAATAAATACTCTAGTAATAATAATTTAATAGATGAAACTGTTTGGTCATAAATATTGTTAAATATCATTAAACATGTGAAAGTTTTCATTACTTAAACAGCATAATTAGCTAAGACAGCTCGCGGCTGTCTTTTTTTTAGACAAATTATTACTCGGATAGATATAATCCCATATAAGCAAAATATATGCTTGTCTTATAGGATACACCTATATCAGGCGAAGATACTAACAGACAGAAATACTTAAATAGATATCGCTATCACACATCTTGCACAAATGATTGCGCTTGTCTGGAATCAAACCAGAACTTTACGATTGGTAGGTGGTGTTACGTGCGTACGCAAATCTCTCGGCCATTTGGGCTGACAAATGTAATTTATCACCGATTTTAAATTGACAACCAACTCAACAGTAACATTTTTAGTAGTTATAAGTCGTTTATTTTTCCTTATAAGATGTTTTGAAAAAAAAAACATGCCATTAAAACAAAATATTACTACTGTTTTAACATTACTATGGCCGTTCAGAAAAAAGAGTGTATCGATATCGATGCATGATCTATTTATCTTTTATAACTAAACAATTTATTTCTCTCAAAAGTTGAATTTCTGACAGATTAGCATTAATAAAGAAAACCATATTTTTGAAATTTTTATTAAGAAACTTAGATAATTAAAAAAAGGGGAGCGTGACAGATATGTTACTTTGTCTTACAATGCTCTTCTAAGAGATGTGAAACGCTTTAAAACATAAATAAATCTAAAAAAAAAACATTTACACTTAAGTAAATCATAAACTGATAAATTAAGAACGATTCGAAAAACACTTTTGTTTTCTATCCTATACGTCTTGATAAAATAGTCCATACGTTTCTACAACTCATAAATTTTATACTTCAGAAATTACAGACGTAACAACTCAATTTCTGTTCCTTAAAAAAGCGACGAATGTAATAACAAATCACTATTAACTTTGAAACAAAATATGGCAAGCATGAGGACTGTCAAGACGTCACTTGAAATTCCTGCGAAAACGAGCATAGACAAAAACGTCGTTATCTTTTTTGGCATACCTTATATCAATATATGTTGAAAAGAGATAAAGAGATGTAGCTTAGTTATATTTCGATTCCTACGATATTAACATAACTAAATTTGCTATAGAACATTGTTGCACTGCTGTATACATTCCTATTTCAATTTTTAAAACTGTCCTGACACATTTAAATTATTTTTAATAGTTTTGTTATTTAAAAAGAGATATCGCAAACAAAAATAAGTTTAGATAATTGATTTCAGATGTGGTATTACTATCAGTTGTATCAATTGTATTCAATTTAAAAAGATTCATTTTGAAGACATTAATTTTCTTACCTGTTATAATATTCAAGACAAACAACATGGAGCATGGCTATCATTATACAAGTTATATAATACAATGCTTTTGATGTCGCCTTTGAACGTCGATATTTATTATTCAGACTAATTTGTATCGACAACACATAAAATGACCTCGAACTTTGTTGTTTTAGTTGTGTAATATCACAACTATTAAACATCCCTAGAATGGTTACTTCTATCACCTCCATTCACAAAACTATATTAATTAAGGCATAGTGAGTCTGTACTTTTTTAATATTTAAAAAAAAAGTCTTCACGCCCATATCCCCGAAGATGTAGACAGAGGTACAACCAAGGCACCCACGACTAGCCGAAGACACTAAGTCCCACAATGTGATAGGTGGCAAGCCTATCGCCAACCGGGCACATTTCCAATCCCGACCAACATTTTTTTTTAAATTAGAAAATCGGAAAAATCCAATTTTCTTTTTGGTAGCCGACCCGGGATTCGAACCCGGGACCTCATGCAGTCAAGTCCAACACCCGGACCGCTAGACCACAGAGGCGATATTTTACTGGATAAAAAATATACCAAGTAGGGTCCAAAATTAAATTCAAGCTTAATATTTGTGAAACAACTTCAAACATATACATAAATAAATTGGATTGATAAATAATTATACAATTATTTCATGTGTATGTAAATATCACACTTGTTGGTAACTAAATAATTTCCATTTGTAATAATCCTTTCCGACTGTTGTCTTGAGTAAATCTTGCGAGTATACTCGTATTAGGCCTAAATAAGTATTAAGAGAGCGCCTTTTTAGGAATCACTTCGCCTTAAATTTAGTGTGGTGTTCATAAATTTTATATTTATATTTAGTACAGTCTATGACTCGTTTAGAACAATTCGTTTAATTTGTCTAGAAATAATAATATTCATAACAATGAAAAATATGTAAATTGTAATAATTTATTTATGCATATGAATGAAATAAACGTAATTCATTTATTTATACTTTACACAGACCGACATAATTTATTCAATTTCATATTTTTACGAGTTGGCTGAAAAAATCTATAATTAGAAATAAAATCACCATCTGCATTTTTTGTTTTTTTTTTCCTAATTTATTTTATGTAGAATAAAGACGTATGATTTCTTAGCCACGTCGCGATTTAATAATTCTTATAAAGTAAGCTAATAGTTTTGACAGCAACCCACAAGTAGTTTTAGAGTTAATCATTATGTATAAAAACCAGTAATCGAATCATAAAAAAAAATATATGGGACTATCTCGGAATCATGACCTTCCTTTTCATAAAAAAAATATCAAATCGGTTAATTATTGTTCGGTTAATTGCTAAACATAAAAAAATATCCCATTGAATGAATCGTCGTCGAAATCGGATTGATAGCCTCCTTCATTTGGGAGTAAGTTGAAAATGGGTAAATAAATTAATGGTTTGTGATATTTTATCGTTCATTGGCGCCACTTATATTATTCTATGGTGTATCAGTCGTTTGTGGACACGGGCCTTGGAGACGGAAATAGATTGCATTAGTACAGAATCGATTTTTTTACAATTCGTCATATAATTCTATTTGTTTTAGCTACTATTGTAATTAGGCTTAGTTTATTATATTACAAGTTTCTATCTCTCGTCTCGTCTCTTGATAAATTTCAATATTATTCTGAAGTATTAATTTTTGGTTCTATGGTATAGCGGTCCGGCGTTGGACTTGACTTCTTGAGGTCTCAGGGTCGATCGCCGGGTCGGGCAACAAAAAAATAGAAAACTGTATATTTTCAAATTTTTAATAAAGATGATGTTGCTCGGGATTGGATACGTGCCCGGTTGGCGATAGGCTTGCCACCTATCACATTGAGGAACTTAGTTTCTTTGGCTAGTCGTGGGTACCCTGGTTGTGCCTTTGCCGACCTCTCCGGGATTATGGGCTTGAAGATACTTTTTTAAAATATGTAAATTTTAAAAAGTGACTTCTGACAAAACCTATTCTTAATGTAGCTAAGAATCTCGATCAGGTCACCAAAAAAACCGCTTAGAAATCGGTCTATTTTTATAAAAGTTTTACTACCGCAGACAAAGAAACGCACAGACGTCAAACTTATGGCACCTATTCTATCGTGGATGAAAAAGTGATGTATGTGAAAATGTACACTTCACCCATACTAGTATTACTTTTTTGGACGTAACCTGCGCCCCTTTTGGTTGCACTCAAAGGTATCAATTTTAAATGACAAATTTCGACTTAATAACTGATTAAAAGACGATTGACGTCTTTTAATACGGTTGTTATAATATCAAAGTTATTTTTTTAATATAAGAATTCAGGATAAACAAAAATAGGGCATAATTTTCCACTTTTAATGAAGTAGGAAATCAGGCTCATTTCCTGGTGGTAAGAAATTTAGTACCTTAAAAATGGCAATTCGAGAGTGTTGTTAAATGTCTCTCTGCAGCTTTGTCAGCATTATTTAATTGCAAATTGAACATGGATTTTTTTTATAATGGATAAAAAAAAGCATTTCAAAATGGCTAACCATTAACTAAAGTTAACTTTTTAAAGTTAAGCTCAGTACAAAGTTACCGACAAAAATTTTTCGCAAAATTTTTTTAGCTTTAACTCAACTGCACGGAGTTATGAAAAAGTACAAGTGACGCAATACACTTCAAATTATGATCTCACATTATAGTCATTAGATAGCGATGCACCAATAACAATTCAAAAGATTATGGAATTCTGCCAAAGTTGACTATGAAAATTATAAAATCTTCATAAAACCAGCAGAATTTAATATTTGTTCAAATAAAAGACAAAGCTAATGACTGATATATAAACGCACAAAACATACCATTAGGGCTAGAAACTTAAAATTTCGCATGCGTATTCCTTTTATGACGTAAGCAACTACTAAGAAAGGATTTTTCAAAATTCAACCCCCAGAGGTGAAATAGGGGTTAAAAACTTATATGAAACTTTTTATTTCTTAGACTTTTTTGCATAAATTTAGTGTGAATACAATAAAACAATTACGTGTCTAATAAGTTACGTCATTCAACAATTCCTACTATTCAACCCTCAAGGGGTTGAAATGGGAAACATATTTACATCAGGTAAAATCAGAAAAGTGAAACTGTGTGCCCCGTTTTCTAATCAAAATGGCTGAACTGGTATTAATATAAAAAATGATTAAAGTGTTAAATATTATATAACTATAACACAAAGGCGAAGCCGCTTGTAACAGCTAGTCTTTTGTAAATTTATGTTTGAGAAACATAAATTAGAACCGCCTTGCTACTGAATCAATCTCATTAAGAAACATAATCCATCAGCATCAACCTTAAGGGATGTTTTTAAAGCGCCTGATTAATTCACAGAATAATTTTATATTATAGGATCAGCGAAGCGGTATATCTGATGGATATTCCCGTATTTAATCAAACCAGATGATTTTTTTCAACCGCATAGAGAGTGGTTTAATTTACTTAAGCTACAATTGTTATTCAGTTGGAATTAATACCTTTTATGCCTTGTTATTCGTCGTCGGTAATTGGTGTAATTCCATTGTGGTCTATGGGTATTTTGAAATGTAATTTTTGTTTGTTTAACTTATAACTTCTGATGGTCGTCTCGAATATACAAGCCTTTTGATATACAGTCGTGGTCAACTAATTAGGGACATGCAAGATAGTGAAGAACAATAACCGGTTATGTACATACAAAAAAACCCAATTGATTTCCCAGTAACTATTATTTGCACAATTTGGTCCGATTACTATGCTTTAAATGGCTGTAAATAAAAGAATAAATAAATATAAAAAAGTATTTAATATCAAAGGTTGAACATGTATTCATTTTTAAGGTATAATTCTGTAGCTGGACATTTAATTAAGGACAGTAAACTGTAATGAAAAATAGAGTTAAACAAAACTATTTATCTGCAGTATTATAATATCTTTAACAGCTCCATTTTATTACGTGTAAAATCAGTACCCAGTAGCAAAACCTTTGTTAGTAATTACCGCTTGACACCGATGTGGCATAGACATTATCAGTTTGTGGCATGTTTCGACAGGAATGCTTGCCCATGCCTCACAAAAAGCTTCATTAAGTTCATCTAAAGTTGTGGTACGATAAGTGGCTACTTTTTTCTTGATTTCGTGCTAAAGGTGCTCGATTGGGTTAAGGTTCGGGCTATTTGCTGGCCAATCTAGCACCGATACTGACTGACTGGTAAGAAACCGCTTGACTGAACGGGCGGTATGTTTCGGGTCGTTATCATGCTGAAACGTCCATGTATTAGGGAGATGCTCCTCAGCATAGGGAAGCATCGTTTCCTCCAATATTGCCTTGTATTGATGTTGGTCTAAGTTACCTTGAACTTTCCTCACAGGTCCCACTTCATGTCCAGAAAATAAACCCTACATTTTAATGTTTCTACCGCCATGTTTTACCTGCTTTTTTGTGAATCTTGGATTCATTTCCGCTTTTACTGGACGCTGTACGTATTGCCTTCCATCTGAAGAAATCAAATTAACCTTGGTATTGTCAGAGAATAATACATGTTGCCATTGGGCGTAGGTCCAATTTACGTTCAAACGCCAAACGAGCATTTCTATATTCTTTCTTCAACAACGGTACTTTGCGAGCCACTCTTCCGAACAACCCTGCTTCTACCAGACGTCGTCGAACGGTCCTCGCTGAGACACCAGCTCTTTAGTCTGTCCCAAACACTTCGTGTTTAATTAAAAGAGAGCCTAGAAACGGATCTTTCTTAGCTAACCTGGTTATCATTCTATATTCTTGCGGAGTTGTTTTTCTCGATCTTTTTGTTCTGGGCACATTTAAATCTATGTTATTGCGTCTGACATGTTGCACTGCACTGAATACCATAGTTTTTGAACAATTTAAATGTTCTGCTATCCTTCGGTATGGCCAACCATGCTCGACAACAAACTTCATGATAATTTTTCGTAGTGTTGGATCGCAACTTTTATTTTTACCCATTTTTCTTCAAAATATTTTTCAAAACTTAAAATAAATATCGGGATTGCCGCCAAAACTACCACGAAACAATAGGACAAGAAGTAATAAAGTATTGAGATTCAAATTTTGAAAATAAATCGCAATATCTCAGTGTGTCTAATTAAATGGTCAGCCAGCATTATTTAAACAAATAGCACTACGATAATCTATCAGCTATACTGTAAAGAGATTTAATGTTTAAGAAGTTATTATTGTTTGTATAATCGGGCGCATAAATGACTAATTATGCTTACATGTAAGAGATATGGAATATGGTTTAGACTCGTTGGAAAACAAAAAATAAATCCACAATTCGGTTTAACCAAAGAGTGTCCCTAATTAGTTGACCACGACTGTATATAGCCGACCCGGCGAACTTCGTATCGCTTCACATTACTAGCTATTACCAGTTTGTACCTACGTACAAAATTGAAGAGTATTTTTCCCACTTTTCCAGGAATTTCCTGGGTTTTCTCGGCATACGATCCTTTTCCTGACAGTAATTAATACAAAAACCAATTAGAAAACTTGGTCCATCCGTTTAAAAGTAATGCGATTTACATGCGAAATTGGGAATCATTCACTTTTCCACAACAAAAATTATCAAAATTATGATTGGTAAAGTTCTGCGTAGACTTGTTTGATGGATTGTTATTCAACTCCATGTATTATTGTCGATTAATAGTTTAAAGAAAAGGTACCTGACAGAAAGAACAAAATCAAGTATTTGGCAGGCTAAAATTTTTCGTAGAAACCCAATAAGTTTTATTTTAAATATTACTGAAAAGTATAACTTGTTATTTGTCATTAGTCGTAAAATGTGATAACCCCATCACTTGCTAGTAAAATAGTTAAGAAGTTCAGATTATTATGTTATTTCACTAGTACATTCTGTTAGACCAGCTAGGAGAGTTCTGTAAAAACTCCAACGATTGGCACTATTACTTTTCTATGTACCCCTTGATATACTCCTGGCGTCTCAACCTCAATGTTCGTCACTGTAGTCCTACCGTTTAAAAGTAGAAAAGTTACATAATAAACTCAATCGTGACTCACTCTTTCTCGGATCTCATTGTGATTGATACGGTCAGTGAGCGTTACACCACAAATTTTCCGTAGCGCTCTCATTACGACCGCATCTATCCTATTTTCATGCTTTTTCTGGCATGCCCAACTGTCGCTTCCATA
>NJDC01003329.1:0-38975 GCA_002245475.1 Calephelis virginiensis
GCTAGAGTTTCGTGCCGCGACCTATAATTGTTCTAATGTAGCTTATTACTTAAAAAGATATGAACAGTATCGACCAGGTTTGTGACCTGTAAACATTGTCGCGTTATTATATAAAAAATAAATAAAAAATTACCGAAAAGATGGTACAACTTTCCGTAAGTTAATTAAAATTAATAACATTCATAATTACATTTGGAATTATTTGATGTTTGTCGGAGTTCATCATATACTGGTCAGTCATTGTTAGATGCGGGTTTATATCTCTTTCTAACACATCATGTCATAATGTGATTTTCAAGCTATCACTTTCGTTTGCATACAGCTATTGATGTACTAACATGCAAATCTATTTTATCGATATTGTTATTGATTTATACCGAACAGGATACCGGTCTTGTACCGGTATTGTATGTAAGTATTTATGTATTTTATCGATAAATTTAAGCATTGACAGAAACAATAACAAACTTCTTACTCTGTGTACTTTTGATTTGGCCTCTGGATAGTTACTCTTTTTCATGTGAGAAGTCAGCGAACAAGCACACGGCTCTCTTAATGGTAACAGATAATCATGGCCTATAGACACTATTGATGTTACAGGTGCGTTGCTGTTCCATAGTCGGAATGAAAGGCCTATTGTGCAAATATACTGGCTTCCCTACCTTCCGAATCGGAATGTGACACTGTCATTGTAGCGGCAGGAATGGGTAAGACGGTGGATAACTACCCAGGGAATTTGCTGCACACCAATGTATCACCAGTGATCTTGTTGACAAATACCTGTTTAACCTATGCTCGCCTCTTACGAGGTGCGTGACAGAGGGGCAGGTGATCTATTTTAGTCAGCGGACCCGGACCAACACGATGGAAAACTGAACTTCTGCGGTAGAGGGCACTGTTAAACTCTTTTAATTGCATTGGGTGGTTATCTGGTTGGCATAACCGGTCAATAGTCCAAAAGCAAAAGCAATTTTCCCGCCCTATGGCCAGCACGCTTGGCGAAAAATGGCGGCAAAATAAAATTGGTGAATAACGATGATATCTTTCGATTTATGTATTAAAAACATATAAATCTATATATTTTTAGAATCCTTGAGAATTAAGCTACGTAATAGCGTAAAAATGTGTATGTTTAACCTCAAAAACATTTGCAACAAACAAAATGTGGAAAAACTTTTCGTGTTTTTTCCCAATTTTCCCAAGAAAAACATTTCTTAATAAAAACAAACGTGTTTTATAAGTCCATGCAAATATTTTACAACACAAGCTCTCTAGAATTAAATTCTTGCATGTTCGAAAAAGTGTCACGTGCTATTTAATCTCTTATTATCTCTTATTAAGGAGTATTTAGTGGAAGACACTCATAAAACTTATATGTTTTATCTGTAGATATGTCATATAAACATATTACAAATGTTATTTACAAGAATAATTTATTATATAATTAGAAATAGTTAAAATCGAGCGGGCCGTTACGTCACAAGTACATACATACATACATGACCGACTTAAATATCGCTAAATTTTATGTAAAACTAGTTGAATGATGTGTAGTGTTTTATAAAATTGTTTATTACTTACCAAAATATAATTTTAACATTTAACGAACACATTTTTAACATCACTTTTTGTTTCCAAGTCACTAACCGACCACATAGTCGAAAAAAGCGCAACGGATGAATAAATCATGCCAACTCAACCCGTTCCGAAATTTTTTTTACAATGTTGACATATTTCAAACTTTTTAATACGACGGGTTGCTTATTCTGCTACAGACTAAAAAAAAATTGTTTGGATACACGAAGTTTACTTGAACAAACTAGAATTAAGAATGGAGCGCGGCAGTCGAGGCCCAAATCGGGTCGCGACCATTGAGCGGACTTTTTTTAGACACCCAATATGGGCTGCGGACCGTTGACTGGATAGAGTCAAGACTGGTTCTGATAGGCTATGTTGGGGTCAGAATGTCATAAAACTTTCAAAGGTCTTTAACAATTTTAAAACTCAACAATTTTAAGTTCAGGTGGGAATTACTCGAATGAATAAAAACAATTCAATTTGATAAGTATGTATTTTATGTCAGGTATGTTTTTTAGTAGAGGGATCAATAAATTACCTATGAGATGGCAAATGTGCATCGGAAACAATGGTTTAAACTTTGATTAAATTAATATGTTACATTAAAAATAATCGACTTATGTTCCTCCCTTACAAATGTAAGGACCTAATATATTCAAGTACGGATATTACCCTCATTCGCGAAAATGTATGACGTGCAATAACAAAATGCGATATAATTCGTTACAATGTCGTACTTCATAAAATAAAAGGCATATCGATAAAATATATTGTTCGTACTAAATTTGTCTCATCCCTAATCTTACATATCTGTTTTTGAACATGACGTTTTGTCATTGCAAGGACCAATGAGAAAGCAGTTCCCCGCTTCCCCGCACCTCAGCTATTTGCCAGAATTGTTTCAAAGCAAAATTATAAAGAATAGGCGTCTATTGGGATGTATGGTCGATGCTCGGAAAGGAATCGTCGTTAGGTACACGATATGAATAAAGTTAGAAGTAGTGAAGAGGAATTTCAGACTATTAAAAATATTTTGTATTTCTTTTGATACACCGAAAAATATCTTTTATAACATATTGCAGTCTATAAATGTATGAAAAAAATTCGACGAATTCTATTCATCTATTGTTAGTAGACGAAGAGATGTCAGCTCCGATACGAAGAAACGTAAACGCTTTTTATTTAAGCGTAGTAAATCTGTCATAGCACAAATAAATCACATCGCAATTTGATAATTTTTATTTCGTAAGGTAGATTAGCACATTGATCCAGCAACCTACATAAATAGTATCAACATCCAACTCGTGGAGTTTAAGTAACTGTGTGACACTGATATCGTCAAAATGAAATTCAAAAACAGTCAGTCAGATCATGGTAAAATTATGATATCGAAATCGAAGTTACACGTGCCGAGGGCTATTTGTAGGCACCAGCAAATTTATCAGTAGCCATGTACCTAACATCATCTCCCAATGATCATCAACTATTTTAGAACTTTAAGAGAAAATGTCGATTTTCTTACGTGAGAGATCAATGAACAAACACAAGCTTCCTGGTTATAAAGGATTGTTGAGATGTTGAAGTTGCTTCGTTGTGGCCGGAATGTTAGCCAATTATGCTCTGCCGGCTGCACTACCCTCCAGGTGTGAACGTGACGTCACCATGGAAGTAATAGTTGAGGCATTAGAACGCTACTCGGGCAAGTTGCTGCACAGCCCTCTACCACCAGTGCTCTTATTACCACTGACTTTAAAAAAGTCAGTGGTAAAAAAATTCAAAAAAAAAATTCACGCCGCCTAGAGACGCTAAAGGTTGTAATGGTGCGTTGCCAACCTGAGGCCGGGATGGTAGGTCAAGTTAGTAAGCTAGTGCTAATCGCAGTTAAGATGGTTCAGAGTTTGATTAAATACTTAGAATGTAAATTTATCATACCAATAGCGGGTAATCATGCCCCTATCACGCTTTCCACAAATCTGTGGTGACCTTGGTGGAAACTTTGTTTGAAACAAATAAAAATTTGATTTAAATCTACGTTCCACGCGTGTGCAAATCAATACTTTAATCCGTGAGAAACCACTATTATACTTGGTTGTGCAAGTCTACTCCTGACCGAACCATGACACAATTTTTGTGGTGGCAGGAGTAGGTAATCAGGTGGACCTCTACCAGCGCAAGTGGCCGGTTAAAAATGACCCATGAAACAGACGCTCTTACGAGCTGCCAGGGCCTAAGCTCGATGGATTACACAAAGAACCCGGGGACCAAAGGGTTATTTGAAGTACTCTACCATCCAGTCAAAATTACTGCATTTGTGAAATACTGGTAGTGTTTCGGCTGCGCACTACCAAAACATGTATTATGTTATCTTCGCCTTTTTTCAAGTAAAAGTTCAAGTAATAGAAAGAAACAAAAAGTATTTACTGCTATCAGATTAGTTTGATTGTTTTTAAAGGATTGTTTTTAATGATTTCTGTAGCCGGTAGACTTGCACAATTGGCCACAGGACAGCGACGCACTATTACATTTATGATGTCTATAGGCTGCGGTTACCTCTTACCGTCAAAACAAAAAAACTACTTTTAGTAACGAATTTCGGTAGGACTTAAAATAACAATATATTTTTTTTAAACTTAAGTTCGAAAAGCAGCTGGGATAGAGTGTACACTCGTCTCGGCGTAATCCCGTCATTTCTCTAGGATGATGGGTCTCCTTTCAAAATGCTTACGTTAAGACAGTGCGTTATAAATTAATTGGACTTTCCATAAGTCATAAATCCCAAATATATCCAGCTCCACACAATACACACAACACCAAACTGTTTAATTAGCGTCAAAAATACTCGCTCTACTAAAAAATATGTGTATCACTCGGGGACTGCCGCAGTAAAGCTATAGCATAGCTTAATATATAAATAAAATAGATTAATCCTGAACTAATTAAATTATTTTACAAATGTAATTAAATTTCAAAACAAGTGTTACATATATTTAAAGCTTATTCTTTTATTAATTATAATTTATGCTTGCAGTTGGGGAAAATGAACCTACGGGTCTCATACGACGACACGCAGTAGTGAAACTGCTATCTCACACCGTTCTCCATGAAAAGAGTGATCCATCCCAAAGCATGTCGGAATATTCTGCCTGCAGCCGAATATGGACATAACGCATTGCATTGCCACACGGATGAAAAACTGACTACACCCATAGCGCTCTATGTACATATACAGTATACTTAGTTTCACTTGGTGAGACTTAGGGTCGTAACATTTCTTCGCCTGTATCGGAAAACACGGAACCGAAAAAATCATATCATCTATACTAATATTATAAAGCTGAAGAGTTTGTTTGTTTGTTTTCTTGAACGCGGTAAACTCAGGAACTACTAGTCCGATTTTGAAAAAATATTTCAGTGTTAGATAGCACATTTATCGAGGAAGGCTATAGGTTATATTATTATGTCGTCACGCTAAGACTAATAGAAGCGGAGAACTACTGCAGAATGGTTCAAAATCCTTCTAAATTCTAAAACTTAAATTTATTCTCGTAAAATTCATTCATCGTGAAATGCTTTTCAGGCGAATAAGTTTTGTTTCAGTTTACTTATATGTTTTTTAATTTCCTTATCTAAATAGGTACATTATTTGATTTTGTAGTATTTGAAGGTAATTAATTTACCGGTGACAGGCAAAATCTTACAGTGTAGTAAGTATGTAAGTATTTTTTTAATAATTAGTTTTCCAATTATTTATATTCTTACATAGATAATAATATATTACATACAAATAAATTTAGATAAATTCCGAGAAAAATATCTCAACTTCCTCGGCAGTCTGCTACTGCAAAACGTCTGCGACTTGTGCTTTTATTTTGATCTTCTAGAGTGACCGCTTATGCCAATCTACCCCTGGAATATTCCGTTCTTGTAATGTGAAGTTACTATTGTTGGTATTAATTTTGGCCTGAATGATATTTCAACAACATCCAATGCTCAAAAATTTGTTGCTAGAATTTCTAAATGTGTTTTTCTAAAAATGTATTTTCCCGTCCATATCCTCAAATAGTTTGGCAGAAGCACAACCAGGACACCTACGACTAGTCGAATACCCGGTGCCCGGGAGGCGATAAGGCTGCCAACCGGGCACAAATCCAATATCCCGCAAGTGGCAACGTTATTTTTTATTAGAAAATTGAAACTACATATTTTCGAATTTTTTTACGAATCTGAGGTCCTGCCTAAAGAAATCATGTCAGACGCTGGCCGGACCGTCACACCACATAGACGATTTATATTTCCAAATTTTCAAAATAATCTTTTGTTAAAGGTTCCTATAACTTTGGATACAGTTTAATTTCACTGAAATCGCCAAAGTGCATATGAAACTGTAGAGTCAATAATAGATTTCTCCTATTTACCTGAGGTAAAATTAGTAAATAGAAGATGTATGTTCCGTTTTTTACGCCAAAATTGCTAAACTGATTTAGATATTAAAAAAATAGATTTTACTTTAGACGTAAGCTACATTTTATCTCAAAATTTCAACATGTAGCGTTGAACAGCTGAATATATTATATGGATATATTATCGATGGATTAAAGCCAGTCTAAAAGAGTCTTGAGACAGTTCATCAGAATCGGCACCAATAACTAGATTACTTTACTATGAGGCCAAAGGATTATCACATCCCGATGACAAAAAGTACACGCATATTTTCAATAACCGATTTTATGATTCAAAAAATTGGGAACCGCGTTAGATAAAGTTTCATGTGTATTTGTATATTGTATTATGAAATATTTTTGTAAAACTCGTTATACGTGGTCATGGCGGTTGGTACAAATCTGAATTCGATATTGTCTACACATCTGCGGTGCAACATCAATATCAATGCTATTGTCGAACTAATTAACGTACATAGATGTATTTAAGGGTTATTTTAAGGGTTGAGTTGTTGAAGTTTACATTGCTTTAATAACCCAACCCTTACCGTATAGTTCCTTTTTTAGGGTTCCGTACCCAAAGTGTAAAAACTGACCCTATCACTAAGCCTCCGCTGTCCGTCTGTGTGTCTGTCTCCTGGCTGTATATTATAAACTGTGATGCTATAAAGCTGAAATTTTCACGAAAGATGTATTTTTGTTGCCGCTGTAATAAACAAATACCAAAACCAGTGTATTTTGCGGACCTAATATCTTCGGAGGCGAACTTCGCGCAATTCAGGGAATTCTTAGGTGCATGGCACAAGAAAAGAAAGCAGGAGGAACTGCCCGGCGGTGAAGAATGTGTGAATGGGTCAGCCCCAGAATGGGGAGAGTGTTCCCTAGGGACATATAGGAAGAATTTGTAGGGAGCGAAGAGAATGTGCGTTTGAGAGGAACATAGACAACGTTCCCAGCGTATCTCCCGCGATTTTGCTACGACGCGGTCCGTATGACCGAGAGGTCGGTAGGGCCATGGGTGGTGGTGGGCTCAGGCGGCGGCCAGCGCCTGGCATTGCTGCGTCGCAAGCTGCCGCCAGGGCCGCCCGGAAGCTTGCGGCTGCGGCATCAACATCAATTGCTGTGCGGGTGGGCGTGGTGACCCAAGCCTGGACCATCGCTGCCTCCTCATTAATTGTTGGGTCGAGATGACTGACAGCCCAGCGCCGGAAACACATCGACGCCTCCCTCCCTCCCGGTCGATCGGAAGTGGAGACTTCAAATCCGATGTATTTATTGTCCGATAGGGTCTTCACCTCCGACTCCACCTTCCAGGCCCGGATTCGTGCTACAAAGGTCGGACTGGCGAACAAGAGGTCAACTACGGACCCCCCCGTTCCACCGGACGCACGTGTGGGCTGAGCCTCTATTTAAGAGGGTCAGCCCACTCCCTCGCTACCTCTCCACGGGTATTGGTGGAGAGGTTGCCCCAATCCCGGGTCTTGACGTTCAGGTCCCCTGTGACTAGGACCTGACGCGGTGCCTGTCATAAAACCGCCGCAGATAGGAGGCCCAAAAAGGCCTCCAACTCCACGACGGGTCTGTTGGGGGAGAAGTACACAGCGACCACTGTGTACTCCCCCCAATCGGCCAACACGTATCTAGAGCCTCTCCATCGCTGATAGAGGGGGTGAGCCAACGCCCGCCTTGCTGATTACGGCCACTGAGCCGTCGACGTCCCCTAATCAGTTATAACGAAAGGGACGCAGTGCGACTCAGCGGCCACCGCTATATCTATTTCCCACTGCACCATGGTCTGCATAAGCAAGATACAAGATCTGCTTGATCTAGTAAATATTCGTCTGCAATAGGTCACAATGTCCGACCCTGTCCATTAGTCGGACATCGCAACCTTTTCCAGCTCAGCCGAAATGATAGGCGTAGATATGACGGCAGGCTGAGCAGCAGGCTCGGCAGCTGAAACTCAAGCGGCGACGCACCCTGAGGAGATGGATTGCTGGCAGGTATTACCAGTCACTAGTGCGGACCCCCTCGGGTACCGATAACGATCGAAGCCGTAGTAGCAAGGTCGGCGGCGGGCTGTTCTGTGGGTCCGCTAGACCAAGACTCGGGCCTGTCGAATGACGGGCTTGGCCTTTACTGGCGGGGGACACATTTTCTGCCCCCCATGACGTGCAAATAAGGCTTTCCCGCATTTGCGCAAATAGCGCAATGCGGTTCTGCTTTTACGCACGTGGCCTTCTTGTGGCCTGTGTCTCCGCATCGGAAGCACAGGTAAGACAATCGTTAAGCTGCTGCTGCCGTCGCTGGGCACTGGGCTCCTGTGTGGCCTGGGACCATACACCGGAAGCAGCGAAGGGGCTGGGCCTCCAGTGCCGACACTCGCACAGAACTCCAGCCTATGAGCAGCCTACCCTTTTGCAGCACAGTTTCAGCCGCTGCAATCGGGCAGGGCACGCGGACGGAACCAGTGCCACTGTTACCCTAGCTTATTGGCCCCGACTTCACTTGCAACACCTCGCAATCTCCTGCACGTGCGACGACTGCCGTCACCGCCTCCAATGTGGCCGCGTCGTCGAGGCCTGTTATCTTAAGATCCGCTAGCTTTACGGGCCTTACAACATGGGCCACCTCAGCTAACACGCCCTCCAGTTTGCAAGCGAGCTTGTCGGCTTTTTCCCCTCCTTTGGAGCCTGCAATCTCTAAAATACGAGCTCCTGTGGCCGTCACACGGAAGATAACCCGGTCAATGCCAAGCTCGACCAGGCTTATGTCCCGTTGGGCTTTGGCCAACACGGAGCCGTCTGTGACTCCATTTTTAACGGCAGCAGTTTTCAGCGTGAGCAGAGCCGCTGTTGTTCTGGGAGCCTTCAATACCGTCGGGTTCTTTACGTTTGCCGGCGTTGTTGTCACCGCCTTCTTGAAATGGACAACGGGCGGGCTCCTCGCAGAGGCCACAGGGCCTGTCATGATAGGGACCTGGGTACGAGCCCTTTTCCTTTCCCTTCCTTACCACCAAGGCCTAGGACTTTTTCTGGTGAACAATGAGTGGAGCCTCTTCCCTGGCCTTTGAGGCCAAGGCCGTTGGCAACGGTGTCACTTTCTCCGCAACTTTTTTGGCCTTGCGTTGCTTGCTAGACCCAGCAAACAACGCAAAAGCAACTACTTGCCATCGTAGTCGACGGACCTACGTTATATGTTACGGCGACATTTTCAGTGAACACGACCTTCAAGAGGAGGACGAACAGTTGGCGCTGATAGAAGGTGGTCTTCTATGTCTGCGATTCGGGCACCCAGGGAGGGATTCATCATATCACCCAGGGAGATTGTGAGGGATCGTTTTAATTCCTCTAAAACCTATCCGAGCGATACCGATACCGGCGGTGGTAGTACTGTCGGCGTAGAAGCAGCAGCAACAGCAGCTGATCTAGCGGCCTCCGCCTTTGCTTCCGCAAAGCCTTGCCGCAGAGCTTTTACCTCGGCCCTGAGCTCAACTTCCATACGCAGTCGGCCGTTGTCTGCTCTAAGCCGCCGCGTCTCCTCCGCCTCCGTTCTGCCGGCGACGACTGCCACAACCTCCCGCAACTCGGCAGCTGATTTTTTTAGTCTGCCGACAGATTCCCCTTTGAGTTTACGAGATTTGGTCGGAACCTCAAATACGCAAGAAAGCCCCCTCACCGCTATCGCGCGTAGCGACTGTGCATCGAGGTTTTCGATTATTTCAGGCCCTTTTGCGTCGGACCCACCCTTGACATCCTCATTCACATCTTTCTTAGCGCAGTTTTTGCGACATACTGCGACACGTCTTTTTGGAGGCTTCAGGAAATCCTCCCCTGTCGCCCTTGCTGTCTTCTTTGGCTTTGCCGACGCTGCCTTTGCCAGGAACGGCCCTTTCGTGTCCGTACCCGAGCAGCAAGGTACGGATAACAAGGAGGGCGTCCTTTTCCTTGACGCCTTCATCTCCACGTCGGACATCTCGTCCGACGAAGATAGTCCTGCTAAGTGAAAATCAGCAGTTTGGCCCTTAGAAGGGCCCTTACCGTTTTGTACAATGCCCTGAGAAGAGCCTATGTCACTGTCTTGTTGGCCCTTTCTTTCGGCCATGTGGCCCTACACCTTTTACAACCTCTTCACCTCTCTCTTCTGTTTGGCCTTCTCGGCCCTCCTTCATAACTTCAGTTTCTGATTTATTTGATTTGGACTTCTTTATTTTGTTCCCACGAGTATAAACTTCCTACAAACTTCGTCTACCCTCAGCTAGACGGGCCTAACCCGCTCCGGGGGTCGGCCGGTACCCGAGCGGGGACTGCACTAGCGACTGGTAATACCTGCCAGCCATCCATCCCCTCAGGGTGCGTCGCCGCTTGAGATTCAGGTATTTTTTACAGAGGCTGTCTCCTCGAGGCGTGGCCAATTAAGGCGAGACCCTCGGTCTATGATCATCGGCCGATGGATTACGATTTCAACAGACACGCCAATAGGGTTAATACCGGCAATGCCTGCGGTTATTGCATCTTGAGCACTCTCTTATATATGAGAGTATGGAGAGCAGCCTAAATGAACCAATTAGCTTCCCTAGGGTGCTGGATTCCACCCCAGGCACTGAGCACCCCCGCTACGACAAGGCTTGTATCCTTGAGGGGGGGGATCCTTGGATCATGTTCTAACCTAAACTGACCAAACCAAACCATACTTAAACCTATTGATCATCACTACATAGTATAAAACAAAGTCTCTTCCTTTGTTCCTATGGCCCTTTATATGCGTAAATTGTCAAAACTATGCAACGGATTTTGATGCGGTTTTTCTAATAGATAAAGTGATTAAAAAGGAAGGTTTATATGTATATTATATTTGCCCGTGCGAGGCCGGGACAGGCCACTAGTTTAGTATAAAAAGAAATTTTGTTCTTTTTCCAGAAGTTATTTTGATGGTAAACGATGGTATGGCTTGTGATAATACGGCTTACAATCATGCTAGTAAATGATATTATTGAAATTGACTGTATGGGAAGCAAAGTTTCTAGCACGTGACTAACGTAGTAAGCAATGAGTATGCCATATAGGGAAACACTATCATGTCTGTTGACCATTGTAGTGGATAAAATTATGGCAATTGAAGTTTTGCAAGTAACCGGGATAATTTAGGGTTCGAATCAGTATTTTTGTTATACTATAAGTAATTTTGTTTTAAAATGCTTAAATCTGTGGTTTTAGCAAGATTTTCGTTCTAAAATTATGTTGAAAAATTCGCTAAATGATTATTTTTAAACATTTTCTAATACTACATGTTTAGTAAAACAATTGTTTAATTTGATATATAGTCATTTGTTTGATATGCAGGTTGGTTATTAGAGGAGAAATGTTGTTATCTTAAATTTTAAAAAGACGTGCAATTGAAATTCCCCTTTCTTTTTAATTTATTGGACCAACATCCAATATTAGTTTTGTATGTATAATGTTCATAGTGAATATTTATATCTATGAAAGTACAATTGTTATATCAATTAGCAATTAGTTTAAATTTATGATTAAGGTTAAAAACACTTTTTTAACTTATCTAAAACGTTTGAACTCAGTATAAGGATCACAATCGTATTTTACTATAAAATATCGGAGTGAGGCCCCCGTACAAAGTCATTTCTCAAAATAGGCTTGACACATTTGGAAGACCTCTACACTCATCCCGCTATATACTAGGAACCTCGTTTTTTACATAAATTATAACATTATAATAGAATTTATTTGAAAAAATAAGCTTTCAGCTTTGTTTTTTAGTTTGCGTTAGATACGGCCTATAGCTGCCAACATAAACCGCTTTATCAATACAATGTTTTCTTGCCCTATGCTCAAGTTTTACTTGAATGCAATACAATAAGATTCCCTCGCCTTGGAGAGAGAAGAGATTGGAGATATATTGCGAGAGAGCTTGGCCCCGATTTCATTGTCATTTTTCAATTTCGCCGACGTCTGTTAGGGCTGTAAAAAACTTCACCTCTCAATCGTATCGCATGCTATTGTTGGTAATACCAAGCGAGTGAGAAACATTTTCGGCTGAAAGAAATTCATCCTTATGCCAATACATTAGAGTTTACACTATTACAGCGAGTGTAACATAGGCATATTGTATTCCCTTTAAAGTGGAACTGAATATTTGAATGACTTATTGATTCGATATCCAAATATTTAAAGATGTGATGCTTTGTTTCAGGTTATTGTGAGGATAATACAAGATTAGGATTATTTGAAATAAATATTTTCTATTCCATATTTAACTCATAATACTTATATGAAATTTATTACAAGTTTTGAAATTATTGAAGTTTTATATATATTTGCGGAATATGTGTGTTTTACTATTACATTGTGACCCCATGAACCGAACGCAAAACTTAAGGTGCTATAAGTTAAAGGTGCGCGCGCGTGTGTGCGTGTGTGTGTCTGTCTGTGGGATCGTAGTTCTTCAGTGGATGGACCGATTGTGATGCGGTTTGTTTTAATTTGAAAGCTAACGTGATTGATACGGTTCTTAGCTAAATTTTGTGGAGTTCTATCCAGACATTAAAGGTCATCAGCTCATTTCGAGCTCATTCGTTGGCATCGTAATAGATATTAGACGCACTATGGTATTTTTTACTGTTGAGCATAATAATTTGTGAGACCTAGCAGTTAAAACACTAACTGATGATGACACAAGTGAACTGGTCTGATAATGGAGCTTGCAGATAGGAGATACAACCTTGAAATGCTTACTGGTAAACCCATCCCGCCTTATTTCAAAAACATACTAAAGTACCAGGTTTAAACTAAGACCAAAAGGTCTAGGTTTGTTACGATATAAAAGTTTATTACTGTACTCAATTTTATTCTTATTACAAAACGAAGACCAACAAAGGACTCTCTAGTATCAGAGTTATTACCACAGTTAGTACCGTATCAAATAAAACCATTCATTTACTCTTTCCGCATTTGATCATTTTTATACACCTTTCTATACATCACAAACTTAGATGACGAGAAATGCAAAAAAAATATATTCTTAACAATAAAAACAATAACAAAATTGATTATTCCGTTTTGCTACGAAAACATATTAAATATGAACATTTTGTAAATATATGAATTTGGTTTTTTATGTTCACGTTCTATTAGTAATTAATCTAGCCAGCGTGCAACGAAAAAAAGTGCTCTGCGCGCATAATTCAATAGATATGTTTATAATTTTTTTCGAAATGTATGCATTTCTATTTCAATCAATAGGTCGTCAAGTGTGATAAAGAAAGAAAGTCACTTTTTTAATAAATCTATGAGATAAACCAGCTAAAAGCCTTGCTGTCTTCTAGTCTGTTTTATTTATAATTGACAGGTATATACTATGTGAGGCAGATATATCGTCTTGAATCTATGAACAAAATAAAGATAAATTAGTAAGTATTTACTGAAGCGATTGAGACATCTTAGTATCGTTTACAATGTATATTACAAATAATGTTACAAATAGACCAAGTTTATACACTTACCGCATGACGAGCCGAGTTAATGCAAAAACCACTTGCAACTCAGGACTCGGAGCCTGTCCTCATGGGTCATGAACTGAATCCTCACACAATAGCTCCACTATTTTATTTGCAAATTTTATGAAAATCTAAACTTACAGCGAAAATCTTCGTCACTTAATTGAAAAGGTACAGGGTCTATTATGTTGCTGGTACAATTCAAACTCTTCTAACTCTTCGAAACCCATAAAATCAATCGAGTTTATAAATCCATTTTTAGCTATTGTAATCAAATTTACCTAAATATTTTGAAACAAATACGACGCCATGTTTGACCTTTTGAGGTTAGTACTGAAGTTAGTCTGAATTCGTAGTGGTTTAACTTCAGTACCATGGAAAGTCCAAGGACAAACGTCAAATCTCGTTTCGTATTAACGTTTTTATAGGTCATGGTTTAATCCAGGTACTAAACTCGGTACTATTTTTAGACCTCGTTTTGTAATAAAACAGATCGAGTTGAGACTCATTAGACTTATCTTAACTAGATCAGTTTACATTTTCTGATGATTAGGACTTAATGATAAGAAACTGGGCCGTGGCTGATAGATCATATTTTAAAAGTATTTTAAAGGTATCGTGTTTCGTAGTTTTTGCAGTTCATTTAAAGCACATCAATAAGAGAGGTGTTGTAAATAAATGTGTGTGAGTGTGTGTCTCTGTCTGTGATATCAAAACTTTTATGGGGGTTTCCTTACAAAAACATATGCATTTACATCTTCTAATTTTCCTCTAAAAGCAAATCAAACACCGCGTCTTGAATTTATTTAAAGGAAGTGTTTTATGATTACCGTGTACTTGCTTCAATATACGGACGCACATAAGAATATTTTATATCTAAATAATTAAACCAAAACCATTATTAAACCAAAACATTTCAAAAGCTCAACTTTTTCATTGAGTAAGTGTCTTCACTCCCATATCCCCGAAGAGCTAGGCAAAGTATGCCTCTGCCTAGCTCTCAGGGCACTGTTTTACCCAAAGTCGTATGAGTTCAAATGTATAGTAAAACTGCTTAGTTTCCATTAGCGTTCTAGGTAATACAATTGGAAACTTCAGTTATTGGAACGAAGTTCCTTATTGCGCGTTATGAAAGGAGGCTAGACGGAAAAAATTCTTACGAAAAGTTGTCACGACACTTTTTGCTACAGTAAGCTATTGTAAGCTTTGCGGATTGCGCCTGTTTGTTTTTTTTCATGTTTCTCTGTCTGTCTGTCTCTATTTTTTTATTTTTTTTATATTTTTTTTTTGTTTTTTTTTTAATTTTTTTTTTCGTGTTTCTCCGTCTGTCTCTCTCTATAAGAGAGATAGAGATTGAGATTACTAGAGATTGATAGAGATTGAGAGAGGGGGGGGGGGAGAGAACTTTGTTCCATCCGGGTGTCCCTTGACACCTCTCAACTCTTTAATTCTATTTGTCGGTTTTCAAGTCAGATTGAATTGGACTTTCATCGGGTGCAGGTGTCTAATAATAAACTAAGTTGATCAAATCCTTTCAGCATCAATAAAATTGTTTTTTAAAAAGCAAATCCTGAACCGCCCCGTAGCAGTGGTGTCAGAAGTGCAATACCAGCATGGAAAATCCGGTTCGCTGGTATTCCTTACCGGTTCGTGAAAAAATCTATAAAAAAGGGTGAACTGAAGTGCGGTGAAGAAAATAAAATAAAAGAACTTTATTTTACTTTATTTTACTTTCGACCGCCTCGTTGGTCGAGTGGCTAGCGTACTCGCCTAACTACATAAACTTACCGTGAGGCTCGGGTTCGATTCCCGACGGGGGCAGGCATTTGTGTGATGAACATTTGGATGTCTGCATTTCCGGGTCTGGGTGTTTATTAAACTTATTCTGGTATCTATTTAAGTATTTCTATGTATTAGTATCGTTGACTAACACCCATAACACAAGCATATAATTTGCTTACTTTGGGGTTAGATTCTATTAGTGTAAGTTGTCCAGGGATATTTAGGGATATTTATTTATAAACCAATTTAATCTTCGCAGTGCGATCTCGTGTCCTGTATCCACTTTGTAACAACTCAAGCACACATACTGCGTCTCAACAATCGGCCTTACTTCGTAAGCCTGCAGACCAGTCCTGCATCTTGACATCTTGTACGCTTGAAATCCGCTTAGCCGCCGTTCCTGACATTGTTACAACTGCTGCTCGCCGTTGTTTCTGTTGTTCCTAACCTCGAACGCGTCGCGTTTGGAAACGTGCCACCGCCGCCGCCGCCGACGCTGCCTACCGCCGCATACTGCCGCTTCCTGCTCTTCCTGTCACTGTAAGTGAAGCATGTTATTGTTCGTCATTGCTATAGTTTGGTTATTTTAATCGGTGTCACTCTATATACAACTTACCAAATCCCTTACCAATCTCTTATTCTGAAAGCTAACACGCAATTACCTGTCTAAATACCAGGCAAATAATATACTTACTTATAAATCTTGGTACTAATAATCCAATATCTTAAAACTAATTTTAAAATGTCAAACGGAAACATAAAGGCAGATATTTTACTAAGTGAACAATTTTACATTAATGTACTGTGTAACTTTATTAGCCCATATAAAGGAAATCGCGAAACCCTTACTGCTTTTCTTACTAATTGCCATAATGCATTAGACCTAACATCGCCATCTCAAAAAACCCTATTAAACAAATTATTTTTAGTCACGCCTAGAAGGCAAAGCCCAAATTGCTTGTTCAAACAAAATTTTTGAAGACTTTAATAAATTAAAATGCTTTCTTAAACAAAATTTTGGCGAAAGAAAACACTATAATCATTTATTACTAGACCTACAGTCCTGTAAATAGCAATTAAACGAATCTGTTTCACAATTCGCTTTACGTGTTGAGAGTTGTCTCACTGACTTACAGTCCGAAATCTATAATTTGGATTCTCTAAAGAAAGATATATCTGGTCGTATGCTATGACAGAGGATTTAGCATTTAGTTCTCGTTCTCTTTAGGGTCACATCTCCGTTAAAGTAAAAATGTTAGATGTAGAAGTCTTAAACATCTAAATGACGCTTTCAATATTGCTCTCGAAGAAGAGAAAATTCAAAATTTTCTGAATAAAACGATCGTCGCGAAACCAAAGTATAAAACCTGCGGAAAATCAGGGCATACAGAATCCAAATGTTTTAGTAAAGATAGGCATTCATACCCGCCACGCGACTCTTCAAGATTCCAAAATACGAAATGTTTTATAACAAATCAATATCAATCTAGTTCCCAAACTTTTTGTGGATATTGCAAAAAAGATGGTCATGACGTAAAAGATTGTTATAGGAGGAAATACAGTAATGAAAACCGCAATTCATATAATAATAATTCCAGTGATTATAACAAGTCCGCGAACGCGCATCACATTACATACGAGCCGCCGTCGCCGCCTTCACCGACACCTTATGAATTTCCCTATGAAATGCTTTAAATTAAATGATCGGATTACAAATAAATGCCGCCGTTTTCCAACTAACTTAGGCACATCACAAATCTCTACACAATGTATCCCTACAAAATCTATCTCTAAGAAATCTAAATCTACAAAATCAATGGACAACGACAAGGGTAGCCAACCAAAAAACGTGTCCAAATTCAAAATTCAATGGACAGAGACGCGGGTAACCAGCCCCAAATAAGTGTCCAATCTAATACAATATAATAACAGTAAAAATCAAACCGAGGCTAAAACTCCAATTAATAAAATAAAATCGTTTATTACAAAAATATCATTAAGTTTATTATGGAGAAAACATATTGATGAATTAGTTAAGAAATGCTCTAAGTTTTTAAATATCCTGAAAATGCTGTCTGGTACTTCTTGGGGGGTACATCAAAAGCACTTGCGTCAGTTGTTTTCATCCCTAATTAGAAGTAGGATGGATTATGGCAGTTATCTTTATGATTCTAGTGCAAATAGTCATACCTCTAAGCTCAATAAGGTACAGAACCAAGCTCTACGTATAATAGGGGGCTTTATTAAAACTACAGCCATCCATGTGATGGAGAGTGTGTTGAATATATCGCCACTCTTAATAAGAAGACTTTATGTGGGATATAAATTTGGTCTGAAAAGTTACTCATGGCGTTATAATAAAACTGAAGAAACATCAAGAATCCTAAATGAGTTAACTCATTGTAGCTATTGGTATAAAAAAAGAAACCCTTGCTATCCAAAGTATATGAGGATTTATGTAATTTAGATATTTATAAGCAAGACATTTTAAAGATTTTTTCATATAATTTTTCTTTTCATTCAATCAGTACAAATGAAACATTACTACATTAAATTCAGTCAAAGTAGCAAAACAATACTATGAACCAGTAATCTTAAAAAATGAAATTCTACAAGAACTAAATGAAAAACATCTAGGCTAGCATAAAATATTTATAGATGGGTCTAAAGGGGACAAGGGACTGAGGGCTGCTTTCTATGACCAGACTTCGAATTATAGAGGGTTATTTAGATTTAATAATAACCATATTTGTGTGATGACCGTGGAGTTGCTAGCAATCTATCAGGCTATTTTGTATTTGACTGAAAGGAATATACAAAGAGCTGTAATATTGCCAGATAGTAAGAGTGCGTTACAACATCTGGCTCACTGTTCCTCTGCTTACAGAGGTCAGACGATAGCCTTTGAAATTTTATATTATATAAATATTTTAAAACAAAAAAAGCAAATTTCAAACTACAGTGGGTACCTTCACACATTGGAATAAGTGGTAATGAAGAGGCAGATAAAAATTTAAAATCAGCAACAACAGAGGGCAGATTGATTAATTTGCGCCAGATTTTAATGAATATTTCACAAAATTTAAAAAAATATGTTTTAATAACCGGAAACTTCATTTTAATAACAGATGTAAAGAAAAAGGTATTTGGTACAAAAGTATGCAAGGGGAACTTCCTTCCTCCCCTTGGTTTAATACTGGTGTCCATAGAAATTATGTTAAGTTAGCAATAAGACTACGTTCTGGACATTATCCATCTGCAAATTTTGCATACCTAATGAAAAAAAAAATTCACCTAATTGTGAACTTTGTAATAAGATAGAAGATGTGCAACATTTGCTGATGGAGTGTGGTCCGAACAAAAATGAAAGAACATATTACTGGTGCAAGAATTTCAGTTAAACGAAAACAGTGTAGGTTTAGTGCAGGAAATTTTGTCAAGTCCAAACACAGAATTGGCAAAAAAATTTTGTCAACTGGCTAACGACATTGGTTAGCTAGTTGACAAAATTTAGGTATAGTGTAATTATTATTAAGTATTTAATTTTTATATTTTTACATTATTTTTTTGTAATATGAGGGACAAAAGTGTGATCGGGTACGATGGGGTTGACATGTCTTTGAACAAAACCCCTCTAAAACATAAGACTTAAAAAAATATATATCATTGCCTCAAATAACATTAAAAACCGAATAAATATGCGTCCCTTACGTTTTCTGATAGATACAAATGTCTAAATAATAAGTATGTCTTGTCCCGCGAAGTTGTTAAAATAAAAGGAACAAATAATATTGAACAATGTTTTGAGTCTTTAGGTACGTTTTAAATTATTTTCTGTTTATCCAACAATATATATAATTATAAATTTCGCATATTTAATGACGATGTGAATTTGGAATATGACGGAGTTATAGGTAGTGATTTTCTAGGTTATTTTAAAGCTAACATTAATTACGATTCCAAAACAATCAATTTCTGCGGACTAACCATAGGTATGAACTATGTTGAACCAACTTATATAATTCTCGCTCGTTTTGAATCCGTAATCGAGTGCGCGGTATCTGATTACATACCTGAGCGTTATCCTTGCAATCAAGGTTCATTATTAGATAATACTTTAAAAGATGGTATTTATTTTGCTAACAGACCTGTATAGTCGCAATTAAATCTAATAAAAGAATTAACGTTTTAATTTAAAATACAACCGACTCAGCCATTGAAATCAGCGACTAAAAAAAAGTAAAAAGTAAGAAAGACTAAGAAATCAAAACCATGCCGTAAAATTATGTCCTTTTAAACAAGAAAATAATCCTTGCGATTTTCCGTCACAATCCATAAACTCAATTTCCTACTCTAGTTCAGATAGGATCCAAAAAGTCCTTAATCTTATTCGCTGCTCACACTTGAATCAAGAAGAAAAAGAAGTTCTTTTATATTGTTGTTCACATTTTCTATTTGGAAGGCGAACCTCTCACATTTACGAGCGCGATCGAACAGACCATAGATTCACGGCCAACGTCGGGCTTTTTAAAAATAATTTAGGGCCTTCCACTTCGATATATAATATCGTTTCGTTTCTTTTCCACACGGCTAACATTAAAATTAATATTTATCATCCTTCTTCTTGTGTCGCATTCCTCAATCCTGAGGGTTGTGACCTCCCGTAGGTAGAATTTTATCACGGATGATCTTCCGCCATCTCGGCCTGTCTTCAGCATCGTGTATCGCGTCATGGAGGCTGGAAGCGTTGCTCGGATTTGGTCTGACCAGCGTATTGGACCACGGCCACGAGGCCTCTTTCCTTTGATTTTGCCCGTTACCAAGAGCTTCTCGAGGTTGTCCCCACTCTTTCTGGCTATATGTCCGAAGTACTCAAGGACTCGACGTAGACATATGGTTGAGAGTCTAGTTGTGATTTTCAACTCCTTCAGTATCGATACGTTGGTACGCCGCGCTGTCCAGGGAATCTGCAGTAACCTTCTCCAGCACCACATCTCGAAGGCATCGATCCGGTTGCGATCAGCTTACTTCAGAGTCCATGTTTCGGCCCCATAGAGGAAAATGGAGAATACTAGGGTACGTACTAGTCTGAGCTTGGTACCCTTAGATAAATTACGATCCTTCCATACCTTACCGAGCCGCGACATAGCGCTCTTGGCCATCCCAATGCGCCGACGAATCTCGATCTCACAGGAACCGGTGTTGCTTATGTTGGACCCAAATAAACGAAATCATCGACGGGGTCGAGGTTCAGTGCGCCAGTGAGTTGCTGTTTGGCGAATCGATCTACCATCATGACTTTTGTCTTGCTTCTGTTGATTGAAAGACCCAAAGCAGAGCTGGCCCTTTCTATCTTTCCAAGAAGTTCGATGAGTTCGGTTTCAGATGTGGCTATGAGAGTGGTGTCATCTGCATATCTGAGATTGGTGAGCTTAACGCCACCGATGGTGCAATGAAGCATTGAACAGGGTAGGAGATAGTATACAACCCTGTCGTACACCTTTCTCGAATTTAAACGGATTAGACGTCTCACTCTGAACTCTGACCACTCCCTGATTGCTGACGTAGAGACTCTGGATTATAGTTATAGTTGTCACACTTCCTGGACGAGCCTTTCTTGTGCAAGGGGAGTATAACCGATTTAGTCCAGTCGTCGGGCCATTTCCCCGTGCGCCATACAAGATCACATATTCTGTGTATCAAGTCAATTCCACCATCACCAGTGGCCCGCAGAATTTCAGCTGATATATTATCTGGCCCTGGGGCTTTCCTGAACTTCAGTGACGACATGGCTGCGACGATCTCTGAACGAAGTATAGGTGGCTCCAGGTCAGTGTCCGCCACATTGATAAGGCTCCCGGAATGAGGAGAGTCACTTTTGTAGAGTTCCTCACAGTGCTCACGCCATCTCTCCGCGATCTGAGCTGTCTCTTATAGAGGATAACCGTTCGCATCATCAACAACCAGGGATTTGGGCTTGAACTGCTTAGAAAGCAGAGGCACTTTCTTAAATAAGTCCGCAGTCTGAAACTTATGAGCGTGCTTTTCGATCTCGTTGCAGATGCTCTCTATGAAGCGGTTTTTGTCGCGACGGCATTTTCTTTGAACAATTCTGCATAATTCAGAGTACTCTTGCATTTCATCACTCGTTTTAAGACCTGCTATTTTAAGTTGTTTGCGACGCTTTATTGTTTTCCACGTTTGTTCAGAGATCCAGATATTCCTCTTACTTTCCCTGTTACCGCAGGATTTTATACGGTCTAGTGCTTCGTCTATGCTGTTTTTCAGGAACAACCACTGTGCATCGGCTGAATTGGATTCACACGGAGCGGCCTCGCTCAATTTTGAATCTATTGCATGCAAAAAGTCTACACGTTCCTGGCCCTGTAGTTGTTTCGGCTTTAGTGGTGGCCTCTTGATTGATTTCAGCCGTAGTGAGAAACACGCGACAAGCAGGTTATGATCCGATCCGCAGTCGGCTCCCGGGAATGTTTTCACGTTATCTACGGAAGATCTCCATCGTCAGCTTATGAGGACGTAATCGATCTGGTTCCGATATCTGTCTCCAGGCACTTTCCAGGTGTATAGGCGTCTGGGTTGGTGCTGAAAACATGTATTTAAGATAGATAGTCTCCTGTCTATACAAAACTCAATCAGTCTTTCCCGACGCTCATTTCTGGTTCCGAGTCTAAACTTTCCCGTCTCGCGAATGTGATCGTCTCCGACAGTTGTGCCCACTTTCGCATTCCAGTCGCCAATGATTACTGTGACCTCTCTATTTGGAATCTGGTCGAGTGTTTCCTCTAGGCATCCATAAAAGTCGTCAATCACTTCTTCGGTGGCTAACGCAGTGGGTGCATAAACCTGGACGATGTTCAGTGCACATGGCTTGGTAATTAGTTTCAAGGTAATTATGCGGTCAGAGACCGGTTTGTACCCTAGCACAAATTTATTCATTCGAGGTAATATGATGGCGACTCCGTTTCTGCTACTGTCGTCAGCACCCGAGAAATAGAACTTATTCCCCGTGGCTGTCTTGAAATGTCCTTGACCGCTAATGTGTGTTTCGGCAATGCCGAGTACAGTGATGTTGTGGTTTTCCATCTCAGCCTCAACTATGGTAAGCTTCCCAGTCTGCAGAAGACCTTGGACATTCCATGTGCCAAAACGATGACTACCCATATTGCATGTTTAGCAGGGGTTATCGAAGTATCGCCAGTAGCATTTCTTCCAGCAGAGGCCTGGCGATACACCTCGTCGGTAGCTTCGGTAGTCAATTTCATACCACTCAACCCGGAAATTGAATGGCACCGATTGTCAATCGGGTGGTCCGACGTGATCTTTCTCTTAATTTCTCGTTCCATAGGGGGATTTTCCTGGGAGTATTATAGTACCGGTGGGCTGCCAAATCCTTCCGTACCAGTCTTTTTGAGGAGATTTAATTCCTCAGGGTCACTGGGCACCACTCCATGAAGAAGATGAGATGGAGTATACGGGTCATTTCACCGCCGCCCGATGCTCGGCGTTGACACTTTTACGGTCAGCTTTGTCTGCGCCTCACAACCCTCCTCCTTTTTCATCCAGGCTTGGGACCGGCAATGGCGGAGTCATTTATCATAATTATTATATTCATAATTATCATAATTGTATAAAATACCTGACGCCTTTCGAAGTTAAGCAAATCTTAAAAAATAATCACGACTCACTCGTAGCTGGACATTCAGGGACTACACGTAAGCTAGAAAGAATAAAAACTCAATTTTGGTGGAAAAACATGAGGTAAGATATCGAAGACTATGTTAAGCATTGCCGATCATGTCAAGTTAATAAGCCTTTAAGCCAAACTAACCGGGCTCCATTGATAATCACTTCCACAGCATCGCGACCTAATGAAAAAATCTATTTGGACCTCGTTGGTCCATTCCCTGAAACATACGAATATGATTATATAATTTTTTACTTACCGTGCAAGACGATCTTACTAAGTACTCACAATTTTTTCAATGAAATCTTGTTCTGCTGAAGATACAGCTACAATTTTTGTAAATTATAACTATACATAACTCAGACCTAGGCACAAACTTTTGCTTAGAACTTTTTAAACAACTAGGTAAATTATTTGGCATTAAGAATATTTTTGCATCGCCACATCGGCCTCATGTATGCGGGGCGCTCGAAAGGAGCCACGCCACTCTTAAGGAATATCTAAGATCCTATATAGGCGAAAACCAAAACACTTGGGACCTCTACATCGCCATGATAGCATATAATTCAAATGTACAAAGTACGATACTCCCCATTAGAAGTTTTATTCGACTATAAGCCCTATTTGCCATCTAGCATAGATGTCCTCAATAATAATATTACATCCAAGCATTAAATGTCTTTATTATAGTCGCCAAAAGGCTTTACAAAACATTCAGATGTCTAAAGAAAAATCTAAATATTATTATGACATTCGAACAAAAGCAATTACATATAAAGCTGGCGATATGGTGTATGTCCGTTGCCACCACAAGCAAAATAAGGCTTTGTCCCCAGTGTGGAAATAAAATAATAAAACTCAGTCGAAATCATACGGTTATGTTATTAATTAATCGTAAGCACGTTCGTCATCATTTTGACGAAATAAAGCCGGCAAGTGACGATACGTCGTAGTGTCCTAGTTCAGGAAGTTATTAAAATAATACGATGAGTACAACTTAATCATAACACAAGTCCTTTCGTTCTATTTCAGATGCGCGCTGTCGCGGCTAGTCATATCAGATTACGTGTCGCCTATCGTTAGTAGTCCGGGCCTTTATTTCGATAAGCTCTTAGATCTTAAGTTTACTAATAACGATTGGAAAGTCTAGAAATAAGTTATGTTCAACCTAATCAAAATAAAATAAAATTTTTATGAGAAAAGCTAAAGATATTTTGTAAAACTCTTACGTCATCAAAAATACAGTCAGAATGCATAAATTCACTCTCAGCGCTGAAAAATCAGCACCTTAGTAATGTTAATAAGTTTTCGACGGTTTCATATTTGCTTCAAAGCGATAACACAAAAAATCGTTTCAAAAGAGGCCTTATTGACTTTGGAGGCTCTATCTTAAAAATCATTTTCCATACATTGGACGCCGAAGATGTTCTCAAATATTCGGAGGCTATAAATAATGTCCAGACAGACGAGAAAGATCTCGCTTAACTTATGAAAGATAACATACATGTTATTCAATCTACTATTTCATTGTTTAGTAATTCTATGTCTAAAGTTAATTTAAATTAACAACATTCCTTGGAAAATATGGAAACGATTCATAAAATACTAGATACCGGAACATACCAATGACTTGGAAAAAGAGGAGGTCAACAATTCGATTATATATTTTTTCTGTATGAAATTGGACTTAAAAACTGGTTTGCATGAATGTAATTGGTTAACACTACATATTGCTCGCATACACTTCTTTTGTACTCTAATGATTCTAATTAAATCTACAGAATTTCCTTTGTATTCTTTCTTTTGTAATCTAAATATTCTAATTAAATCTACAGAAGTTAGAGAAACAGCATTGACGAGTAGAAGCTTACATTTTCTTTCAAGTAGTACAATTGCTTGCTCCCATTAAAAAAATCGAAAGCTAGATCGAAAGTTTTTAGACCCAAAGCAAGAAAAGAACACAAAAGCTCTCAGACCCAACTCTCAAACTCATGGGCGAACGGGATGAAATGTAGTCGCAGTCTTGCAGTCTTCAGTTGACATGCAAAAGTACAGGGAACTAAATAGACAAGTCTCCAAGGCGTTGCGGACAGACCTGCGTACGTTTAATACGTCTCGTATTAAACAAGTTATCGAGCGTAATAAGGGCTCCAAGGTGTTCGCTAGGGATTTGTCTGTTGTCCAGACCCAATTGATAAAACTGAAGACCGAAAATGGCAACGCGATTTCATCTAAGACTGAGGTTTTGAGAAAGGTCAAGAAGTTCTATGGACAGCTGTACAATTCAACACGACCCGTTCTTAGTTTGGCTAAAGACCCTAGAGCCAAACTCACCCGATTTTACACCGAAGACATTCCGGACGTCAGCCTGTATGAGATTTGGATGGCTCTGAAACAACTGAAGAACAGTAAAGCGCCGGGGGATGATGGAATTACTGCTTGGCTACTGAGAGCGGGTGGAATGCCAGTACTTAAAATCCTCCAGAATCTATTTAATTCCGTCATCCTCGAAAGCAGTGTTCCAGAAGCGTGGACCAGAAGTGTGGTAGTTCTCTTTTTCAAGTAAGGTAACAAAACCTTACTGAAAATTTATAGACCTATCTCACTTTTGAGTCACGTTTATAAGTTGTTTTCAAGGGTCATCATGAATCGATTACCACGCAGGTTAGACGATTTCCAACCTCGCAAACAAGACGGCTTCCATAAAGGCTTTAGCACCGTAGACTCCATTCACACGCTGCGCCAGATTATACAGAATACCAAGGGGTATAATTTGCCATTATGTCTAGTGTTTGTGGACTACGAGAAAGCCTTCGATTCGGTTGAGACATGGGCGGTGCTTCAGTCATTACAGCGGTGCCGCAGCGACTATCGATACATCGAAGTGTTGAGGTATTTGTACGAAAAAGCCACTATTTCGGTCCAATTACAGGATCACTGCTCGAAACCGACCCAGTTGCAGAAAGGTGTGAGACAGGGAGACGTTATTTTTCCGAAACTGTTAACGGCTGCACTGGAAGATGTCTACAAGCTGGACTCTGGACTGGAAAAGACTCGGCATCAATATCAATGGTGAGAACATCACTAACCTTCGATTCGCAGACGATATCGTGGTAATGGCGGAATTGCTGGAAGATATGAACAATATTTTATTAAGAAAATATATAATAGGCACCAGTTTGACACACTTTGGCTAGTGATCACTCCTTCGAAATAATTCATACTTGTGAAAAAGGAATTAGGCTAAATGTTTTAGAACAATTAGCAATCATAAAACACAATAAAGTGTCCAGAACATTGTTGAATGAACAAAAAATATCAAATTCCCCATTATTACGAATTTTTTGCAGGAATCGAGTGGCACAGAATTCTACAATCGATTCGTGAAGCGGTTACAAATAATTGATGTTGGGGGGTTTGGTCTATATAAGGCGCAATCGAGGCGGCGGCAAGTCACTCGTGTGTCGTCATTTGTACGGTACGGTCGAATTACTGTGGATGCCGCGGTGTAGAGGCAAAACGTACGTCGAGTGCGATTTGGTGTTCTCTGTGGTGAGTGCTTCGACAAAGTTGGCGAAGGACGTGACAAGTGGTTTTGTTTCCCGTGTTTGGACTCTATTTGTGATCTAGTCGCGGAGGTGGGAGGTGGGAACTTTAGGTAGGGTTGTCACATGTAAAGAACGTGACAATTTATATTGTTTCCCGAACTCTTCCTATATTCGTGTTCTGGTCGTGGAGGTGGGTGGTGGGAACGTTTGGAGGATTATTTGCTACAACAGTTACACTGCTTACACGGAATTAACAGAATAAAGCCTTATTTTATATCAGACATGAACAAAATGCCCGGTGACCTTGATAGAGTTTCCCAACAGGTGGGTCTTAGGATGAACTTGGATAAGACGAAAGTCATGTCCACTGTTCATGTTGCACCTATACCAATTCAAGTTGGGAACTCAATTCTTGAAGTTGTTGATCAGTATTTATACCTAGGTCAAGCTGTTCAGTTCAACTGTTCAATCCAACTTCAAGAAAGAGGTCGACCGCCGAATCCAACTCGGATGGGCAGCGATCGGGAAGCTAAAGGGTATCTTCTTGTCTAAATCACCGCAGAGCCTAAAGTTGAAAGTCTTCGACCAGTGTATGTCACCAGTGATGACGTATGGAACTGAGACTTGGCCGTTAAATGTGGGCCTCTTAAATAAGCTCAGAGTCGCTCAGCGTGCTATGTAGAGAGCCATGCTTGGTGTTTCTCTGAGAGATATGATCCATAATTCGGTGATCCGCAAAAGAATGAGAGAACCGATATAGTGCAGAGAGTTAGCAAGCTGAAGTGGTAATGGGCAGGCCACATTGCTCGTAGAACCGGCAACCGCTGGGGAAGAAAGATTCTCGAGTGGTGGCCCCGCACCGGAGGACGTAGTGTTGGACGACCTCCCACTCGGTGGACTGTTGACCTGGTCAAAGTCGCAGGGAGTCGCTGGATATAAGCGGCTGGTGACCGTGACTTGTGGCGCTCTTTGGGGGACGCCTATGTCCAGCAGTGGACGTCCTCCGGCTGACGATAATGTTAATGATGATGAGGAATATTTTCCACGGTCCGCGCTTGTACAAATGTCATCGTTACGTGCCTCATTCAGCTCGTACTAATGATACAAACGCAAAAGCACAAAATAGAAATAGGTACTTCTCTATATAGGTAATCTACTATATAGGTAATCGAACAACGCACATAAATACACCTTTCACGGCATGACATTTTGAACCGATCTACACCACAGTTATTAATTTACCGTGGCGCAGGTGACATCTGCTTGCCATACGCTGACGGGAATTTTTGGATACAAAAATGGAACAACACAGAAGATACACTCATACATATCTTCTCACTAAGTCACTTCTGTCGTAGGCTGAGATTATCAAGTCCCAAATATCATGATTTCTGCTATCTTGTCTTGCTTCTACTAGATTAATTACACTTTTCTTACAAACACGCTGGTTTTGTAGACTCTTGACGCTACCCTTGTATAACACTCAAGCAATTTGATTGTGGAATGTCAACCTAGATTTTCCCGGGTACCTACAAGGACGAAGAAAATCAGGTCTACTGGGATTTGAGACTTGATACGATACTCTCTGCCTAACAGGTTAAGGATTTGGCGTCATGATATGTATGTATACATGTAATTTTAATAGTTGGCTGCTTTGTCGGTCGAGTTAGCTGCTCGATCAGCAAAAGCCACAGTGTAAATATAAGTAAACAGTGCTGTAACTGCCTATAAGCGTTCCAAATTGCGCTCACACTTAAAAAAGCTTATCCACGAGCCGCCTAAGTGAACCTAGCAGGACCTTCAGTAATGCGTGTCTCGTTGAGACGTATGGTCATAATACATGGTCTGCAATAGTTTTCATTTAAAAAAATGCCAGGATTGTATTATGCTGTATACGGCTGCTTAAACACAGCATCATCAAAACCGGAGCATTATTTTTTAGACTGCCTACTGATTTTCAATGGTAAGAATGATTTATTAATATACAAAGGGTAGTACATATTCGTAAATTAATATTTCAGGTTACAGAATTAATTAACTATTTAGTTTACGGTTTAAGGTTATCAATTCGAGCCGCACGTGTGTAATATTTCCAGAATTGCCCAGTTTTCGCATACAGTGTAAACATAAGTAGATATTACCGTCTGAACGACGTGTGCCAAATTTCAAAAATAAATTTATGTATGTTTTTTGTTTTTTTAATTAGTTACTACAATTTGATTGATTAATCATGTCAGAACTCCTTTTATATTCCGTAAAAAAACAATGTCTAAAACATTAAAAGTGACAACCCTATAGTTTCAATTGAGCGTAGGTATTTATTTTATCAAATATGCTTAGTATCTATACTGTGACAAAGCGGCCAACGTTCACACCTACCACGCCTAAAGTGACTGACCTACCGCGAGGCTCAGGTCCAATATCCATAGGGATTTAGATGTCTGAATTTCTGTATCTGGATGTGTTTATCAACTTTATATTGATTTCCATTTTATATGTATTTCTATGTAGACTAACTAAGGTTGACTAACACCCATAACGCAATTCATGCATAAAATTTTCTTACATTGGGGTTCAATTTGCGTAATATGACCACGGGTATTTATTTATTTAATCAATCTGATTGCATTAAAATGTTGTACTTGCCTATTTTACATAACCTTTAAACGGCAAAACCGTTAAGTTGAAATTTTATATAGGTATTACTAGCTGCCTGTTCCGGCTTTGCTTGGATGGTAATTTTTTTGATAATTTGTGATAAAAACTATCTTATCTTTCAAGTTGGTTAAAACTGCACACGTGCAATTTTGATTGAAATCAGGTAAGAAGTTTAGGATTCCATCGCGGACAAACAAACAAATATATAAAATCCAACGTGTGCGGCAATATGATTTTTCTATCATGTTAATATTATAAATCTGAAATTTATATGTTTGTTTGTTTGTTACTCCTTCACGCAAATACAGCTGCTCAATCAATTTTCATGAAATTGGTACACAAATAGAGGGTAACTTGGATTAACACATAGGAAAGTTTTTATCCCGAAATAATGTTCCCGTGAAACTACGCGGGCAACGCCACAGGCAACGGCTAGTTGAGTATATTACTATAAAGTGAAGAAAAAGAAATGCGAAAGTTAGTAAAGATGGATGCATGGATGTTTTTTAGTCTTTCATGCACAAATAACTGTACCGTTTTAGATGAAAATGCTTTGTACCCCTTTTTACATAAATTGCGCGGATGCAGGAGCATAAAATTTGGAACATTTATAGTTTATGTGTAGGAGAAGTGCAGAACGCTAATATTTTTCAATAATTATTCTTATAAAGTACATTAAATCAATAAATAAAACATTACCCACACTACCATGCATTTGACACACACAAACAAATATATTGATAAAAACGATAAAAGATCACACATGACGCACCTAAAAGTTTGAATACAAAGTAGTTGGTCTTTAGAAATGATGATGGCGTTCTTATTATTAGGATATTAAAATTTATTATGGTCGAATTTCGACCAATGGGCGTCCACAAGTATGGTTAAAACCTATATCATGTACACAAAAATAACATTTAAAAAGCAAGCGGGTGAAACCAAGTGGGAAAGCTAGTTCATTTATAAATAGAAGCGGACTTGGAAAATTGCAACATTAAGTGACGTTCAAGTGACGTTCAATTTGTTAATGCATAACGTCAAGGAATTGACGTTATGCATTAACAAATGAATATTATCGGTTCTATGACCCAATCGGATTTTTTATTAAATCTTGCTTCCAACAGAACTAAACACGAGTATCTATTGTAAGAATCCCATCGGATGTATCGGTAACAGCCGCGCAACTCGCGAAAGCGTCGTTGTTGTGGTTTTATTGGTGGAACAAGTTACGCTGTCTGTTCCGCGCCAGCGGCTCGGAGGCGGCTCGGTGGCCACACTCACAAAACGAGCTCTTCAACCCGCAATTGCCTCAACATTTCAATGTAACTGATCACCACCACTGTCTGTTTCGCACAAAAATAACCAAACATTGATATAGTTTGTTACAATAACCTACTCCACGAATGATGCAACTGTAACAAAAATATCTTGATATGCTGTTAAAGGTTTCCTTTACAACCGATCCATCTTCAAATAGTTTTATGTGTTTTGCCAATATATGACATATGTTAAATTACTGTTTGGCTGGTCTTGTGAACACGCTTTGTTCTTTTTGCAGACAAGCTATCAAATCATGTACTTTCGTTTTCTTCATTCACTCTAAGGCACAAAATTATTTTCATAGTTTTTATGAACCGTTTTATGATATCTCTCTAAATTCCCGTGTTTTGTTGCAGCAACTGACACACGCCATATGAGACAAATGTACTTATCCTTTACCATACGAAAGAAAAATTCTTCCTACCAATCCTAACTAAAATGATACATTTTACTTTTCTTCGCGTCATTTATTTCGTACTATTTATTAATAAAGCTTGTATTGCGTTCACGTTACAATTTCAGATTGACTACTATTCTTTTTTTTGCGTGGCTAATATTATGTTGCAAACCACGAATTTTTACATCTTCACCGAACTGTTTTTGGCTGAGCAGAATGCAGTTTCCAAGGGAGAGGAGACGGTGTAATGTAGACTCCCATTCCTGCTGATGTAACATTTATATCGGCGCGAACGAAGTCTCGAATATTCCCGCCAAACACACCGCCCGAAGTTTCTAGGAAAATTGGAGGGACGCAAAGATGCGTCTTTTCTTTGACAAGTACCTCGTGTGCCTTTAATAAAGCCGCATTTTGACGCTAGCAGGAAGTTATTACGATGAAAAAAAATGATAAGGGTGTTATTCTGGTATTTGTAGGTCGAATATAAGTTATAGTAGCATATATACTATAACAAAATTTGAGAATATTTCTATATCGGAGTTTGACTCCAAAAGCACTCGAAATTGACTAGTCAATCGCGATAGACCGTTTGAGCACCTCTGGGTTATCTCATCTATTCGTTCTTAGATCGATAACTCACCATAAATGTAAATTATTTGTAGACGAATTACCGCTGATTTAAATTTAGAAGCACTCCTAATTCGTCGTCTGCTAAATTACCGCGCTGAACGTGGACGTACATTTTAATAACAATGTTTTTTTATACTACTTAGTAGTACGTACGTAGTAGTTTTTTTTATAGTAATTATAGTACAACAGTGACGACGACAAGAGTGAAAGTTTTGTGCCGACATAGAGCGTAGGGCTACATTAACCTTATGAAACACCCCTGAAATATGAGCTGCTTAAGAGATTGTTATATCGATAAGAAGATTAAGATTTTTTACAATGAAATCTCACCCCCCCAGTGAAAGTTAAAAATGTTTAGACAATGAATCCCTATTTTATGAGAATAACAAGCAAAGCAAATTACATTGCAAACAAAGTAATTCTCAAATAAAGTTGATTCTTATTCGTCGAATTTGGAAATAAAAGGTTCAAGACAAAGTTAGCCAAAAACTAATAATTATAGAGGATTTTTCAAATAGCTGTATGAAGAACTTCTTCTTAAGAACTTATAAAAACAATAATTTATGTATTTTATTCAAATTAATAGCATAAAAACTAACAAGTTATGGAGAAATTTGTGATTTATCGTTGATGAAAATATGAGTAAATCGTCCCTTAACTACTACCTATAAAAAACATGATTGTCAAATTAAGATTTAATTAATTTATGTACTCGTGATATGCTCTAGAAGCTTGGCCAGTTTAAAGTGCTTGGTTTTGGAAGAACTGGTAAGCACTGAAAAGGCAAGAATTAGATTGATATTTATAAACACATACAAATTTAACGGTCTTTATAAAAATTTTATCTTTTAAACCAAAAAAATACTATTGTTTTGTTTGCTAAACATTGTTGCAACAGTTTATAAATTTATGGTATTATTTTCATTTATATTGGCAACATTTTGAAATTAGTAGATTTTAAATTTATGACCCTGGCAATACAAAAAGGGAGGGGGTCTCGGGCACTGAATGTTCTAACGGTCGTGTGAGCTTCAGACGGTTTCACGGAGCGCTGGAGGAAGGCTGTCATTAAGTGGTTACTATGCTTAAGTGTTAATTAAAATAACAAAAATGTGTATCAGTGTTATACGGTATATAAGTAAAGTCACTTATTTTATTGGAGAAAAGTAAAGGAGATGTAAATGAGGATATTTGGGCGTTTTATGATACTAAAATGTTTAGAATATAGCTTTACGCCTAGATCCGCGAAGAGGTAGACGAAGGCACTACCAGGACACCCACGACTAGCCGAAAACATTAAGTCCCACAATGTGATAGGTGGCAATTTACAATTACGTACTCGACAAAAATTTGCGTACTATAATAGTTTTCGCTCAGCAGAATCTGCCTCTCTGCCAGGCAGCTCGTATGAGATGAGCACTGGTTAAAATATAAGTCAGTACTAACAAAACCACCACATATTCCTGCCGCAAAAATGACTCTGTCAAGTTCCGGCCTGGAGGTAAAATGGTACTTGACGTAGAATAAAAACGCTGAGTATTTAAAAAATGACTATCAAAATAAATTGTAAGAACCATAGTAACCTTTCCTACTGATAATTAAAGCAATTCCTGCAAAACTATTCCCTAACCATTCCAAAATATCAAAAATGCACAACGTTAATATTCAAGTTTTCACTTCTGTCGGCACTCCCGGAGTGCAACCCATTTTTTTCGAGCCCAGAGGCTTAATGGCTCATCTAAAGCTACAGAAGCTTGTAACATTTGCCAAGCAAAAAAATACAGAGCAGATATCTCTTTTTATTTACCCTATCACTTTGATGACAATTATTATTCACAAAATGTAGTTTAGATTAACTAATGTAGAATGCTTAAAAATTGGAACTGGGATGAACATTGAACTACTGCGTTGACGTACTCGAATGTAGTAAAAGACAATGTCTACGTAAAACGGCCAAAACACTCTCAAATTAGTCGAAATACGTCAACAAAACCGTCACATTTACGAGTTTAGTGTTTTTGCCAAAACACTTGAAATAAAGTTTGCGCTTTAACCAATATAGGCACTGTTCAAAATTCCATACAGATTTGAGTTAAAAACGTAAACTTGATGGAAAATGTAAACTATATGTGGCCAATTCTCTCAGGGCTCTGATTCCACAAGGTAAAAATTTTCAACGGTTTAAAACGTAAATGTTGGCTACTAGTCTATTCTGCCTGTTAAAAGTATCTGCCAAAAGAGTTTTTCATAGGACTACAAGCTATTCAAATATCCGACCATCTTGCTTCCCACAAAGCAAGGAACTTTTAAGAGAACTTTCTTTAATGACGCATGAGAGAAATTTGCTATCCCATTTCTCTGTTACGTTCACTGACCTCTGGTATAAATGATATATTCTGTCCGATTTCGGCCACGGCGACCACTTCGACTCCTAGCCAGTGGTTTTTTGGCGCTCATGCGCCCGAAGATGGCTTATGTAGCCTATCTTGACGGCGAAACTTCGTGCACACTGGGGGCACGTAAGCACGCCGTCGATGTAGTTGCATGTGATAGCAGCAGGTGGGCAGGTCTTTAATTGGTCGCGTTTGGTATCGAAGTCAACTTTGCGCTGCTCCTCAAACTCGCGTACTTGTCCATATACCATCCTGCGCCATTCTGACCGCTGTGCTGCCAAACGCTCCCATTCAAAGGGCTCTATGTTGCATCTCTTCATGTGCCGTTTTAAGACATCCTTGTACCGGAGGAGTTGTCCACCATGCTTTCGCTTGCCCTCCTCCAGCTCATAGAAGAAGATGCGTTTCGCCACTCTTTCGTCCGCCATGCGTGATACGTGTCTGCACCAACGAAGCTGCTGACGCATTAAATAAGCCTCAATGCCACCAACATTGACTCGTCACAGAACTTCGGTATTTTGCACTCTATCGGACCATTTGATCTCCATAATGTATCGGAGACATTTAAGGTGGAAATGATCCAGGGTGCGTTTGTGGTGGCATTACATACACCACGTCTCAGCGGAATGTAGAAGGTTTGGCAGCACTATTACCATACAGCATGGAGAAAACAATACGACATTAAATTAAAATACAGGCAACAACAGTTCATAGGAATATTTTGTCACTATCAAATTAATCCTGACAACACTGTCACTAACAAAAAAAATTTCAAACAAACTAAATAGCATAAAAATGGTAATGAAATAGAACATCGTTTGTAGTTAACAGATCACTAACCTGTGAGTACTAAGATAGAAGCGGCAACAGCGCGGTGCGAGTAGGTACCTACGTTACCGATGCGACGTAATGTTTTTGCGCCATTCATGCTGAACAAAACAATCACACCAAATAAACACAGTTCTCGAGATTTTTTTTATGAAATTATTAATAACACTCACTTGGTTAAATCACTTAGCTTCATATTAATTTTTTAGATTTTCAATATGTCCGCCATGGACTCGAACACATAAATGACATCGTCTTATAATATTATTTCTCACTCTTGATAAAAGGTTGCCATTATTGGCCATATTCTTTAATTTGTCAAAAGATCTGATTATTCTGTTTTTTAAATCATCTACCGAATCAACATCTGTAGAATAAACATCGTTTTTAACACATCCCCACAAGAAAAAATCTAATGGCGTGAGGTCCGGTGACCGCGATCATCGCGACATCGCGATGGTCCATGACGGCTAATCCACTGCTGTCCAAATATTTGAGTCAAACGCTCTCTGGCAGTCACCACTGAATGAGCAGATGCTCCATCCAATTGGTACCACATTCGGCTATACACGTCCAACGAGAGCTTGTCCGTGTTCTCTGTGACGGGTCCATTTAAAAGCTTTAGAAATTTTTGGGCATTTAAATTACCATCAATAAAAACCGGCCCAATTATGGTATCTCTATGTATGCCAGCCCACACATTAACAGAAAATCGATACTGGTGCGAAGTCTCCCGAGTTAAACATGGATTGATATTACACCAGTGACAAAGATTTTGTCGATTCCATAAACCATTTCTTGTAAATGTACTTTCGTCAGTCCACATCACATTGTACAGGAAGTCGGGGTTATCTGATTTTTTTCTTAAAATCCAATCGCAGAAGGCCTCTCTTACAGGCTTATCCCTGGGTAACAACGCCTGCACTTTTCGATTCTTGAAATGTATCAGTTTTATGATTTACACGAAAATAGAGACGTGCCCTACGAAGGCTAGATGTTGGGTTGCGTGAAAAATAATTTTAAATTTGTTCATCAAGGTTATGTTTTCATGGAGGAGCACTGAATGTGGGATTAACGGTTGATTCTCCCGTATTCTCTGGACAGCTTGAACAATAGTGCGGCTATTAGTAGGACACATACGGGTGTTTCCATACCTTTCTCTGTATGTCCGCAGTGCTAAAGCTGCGTTTTCGCGAGATTCCCCATAAATTAAAATCATATCGGTGTACTCCAAAGCTGTATAATTGTAATGTGTAACATAAAAATGTTACTAAGTACCTATTCTAAATATCGTGTCCTTATCACCATAAAACAAAGCGTCCTATTTAACACAGTTAATACCTTTTTACAAACATAAACAATGGCGGCACTTTGCTTTGCACCGACCAACACTACAAAGGCGGCAAAATTGAAACGCGTGCGCTTAAGAATTAGCAATAGCACTTGCAACGTCACAGGATCACGGTGACACACTGACCCACTGGCCTATTTAAATAAATAGGCGCAAGATTCGGCAAGAAAGTGAAATAAAAATAAAGGAACCTAGATTGGTCCCTTTCGCACATACTCAATTTTGGATTGTTAGAAACTTTTGAAAGAATACATTATTTCCGCAGGTTTTCTACTATTCTGCCGTGCTTTATGATTCCTATCGCTACGACTTAAAGTCTATTATGCAGAAATTTACATCTGCAAATAAAATGTATGAACTAATTTAAGTGCAAATGTTCTTGTCTCTTAAAGAGGCGAGATGGCAACATGTGATTTATCTTTACCGATGCGGCGGTCCTTAACCTGTCTGTGTAAAGCTTAGTAACAAGTACAGGATGTGGAAAATGTTGAAAATGAAAATTAATTTCCTGTGACTTAACCACTGGATATATTTGAAGGAATTTTTTTATGCGGACTGGGACCTATATTAGGAACACGAAGTTTAATTTAATATCGTATTGTCATCTCCACTTTGTATATTTTTGTGGCTAGCTTAAGGTTATGTGAGCAGAACACCTTGGAGCACAACTTGCCGAACGCTGCAGCTGCAGCTCCGACTCTGCTGTTGATCTCAGCATCAAGGTCACACTTAGAACTTACAGTGTTCCCCAGATAACGAAACTTGTCTACCTGCTTCAACACATCCTCACCAAGCTTTATATCCAGCGTCTCGTGACCGTGAGTGTCTAGGTACATCACCTCTGTCTTGTTGATGCTGATCTTTAGGCCGTATTTACGGCAGACTTGATGAAAAGTGGACATCAGCTATTGTAAGCCGTCTGGGGACTCTGCTAATAAGCACAAGTCATCAGCATATATGATTTCAGTTATCAGTGCATGTGAGACTTTGGTGCGAGCCTTGAGTCTAGCCAAATTGAAAAGACTGCCGTCGGTGCGGAAGTGGATGCGAACACCTTAGGAAACAATTTGTAGGACTTCTTTTACCACTACTGCAAAGTATAAGGTGAATAGTGTTGGTGCTAAAACGCATCCTCGCTTCACCTCACAGGTAACGGGAAAGAATTCTGTCTAGTCACCGTCTACAGCAACGCAGCATTGCATGCCGTCATTTAGAAGTCTAAGAAGTCTCACAAACTTTTCAGTGAATCCTAGCTTACCTAGCACCAGCCATAGGGCTTCATGGGGCACACTGTAGAAAGCCTTCTCCAAGTCAACAAAGCATAGGTACAGCTTACGACCCTATTTCCTACTCTTTTCCTGGAGTTGACGCACGAAAAAAATCGCTTCACAGGTGCCTCGGTCCGGTCGGAAGCCAAATTGGGTTTCAGGCAAGATCTTTTCAGACAACATCTTAAGGCGGTTTAAGAGAACTCTAGCAAAAACCTTTCTAGGAGTCGATAAAAGAGTGATACCACGGTATGAGTTGCAGTCAGATCGGTCGCATATAGTGTTCTTATGCACGACACTTTAGAGATATCAGGGACGCGCTCTCCCTCCCACATACGAATAAACAGCTCCCATATAAACATAAAAACTGCAACTCCTTTCCGCCGTATTTGATCAGCTCTCCCGGTATAAGGTCAATGCCAACCGCTTTTTGATTTTGCTGCTGTCTGATGGCAGTAACAACCTCATCAAGTAATAGAGGCTCGTTCAACTCAAGAACAGGAGGAAGTTGAGGCATTAAACTGATGGCTTGCAGATCAGTTGAGCGATCCACATTGAGCAGAGTATTAAAATGTTACGCCCAGCGCTTTAGTTCATCCTCCCTGCTAGTTAACAGTGTCTACCGTCTAGAGATCTTAAAGGCACCCTTGCATAGTAGGATGTACCAGTCAGCATACGTACCTCACCGTGGAACTCCCCGAGTTGGTCAGTGTCAAAGAGCCTTTCCATGTGAGTTGCTTTGTCCTGCCACCACTTGTCTTTGGCCTGGTGAGACAGCTGGCGTAATTCCTGGTCACTAGCTTTGACCGCTGCAACGCTTCGTTGTCGCCTTCCATGCTGTCGCAAGAGATCCCGATGTTTGTCGAAAGCCGCCTGCAGAGCTTCATCATTTTTATCAAACCAATCCACATTGTGATGGCGTATTTTGCCAAGTACAATTGAAGCGGTATTCATGATATGAGATGACAAAGATCTCTAGGCCGCCTGGGTCTCACCAGACTCATTAATCGGCGACAGGTTCTCAGACAACGCTTCAGCCTATTTCTCCCTCACCTTACGATCTTTAAGCTTCTTCACATTCAAAGACGCAAGCTTTTTTGTAGAAGACCTACGGAGAGGAAGGAGGCGAAGTCGCAGCTTAGTGACAACAAGTCATGATCAGACCAACAGTGCGCACCCCGCATAACACGAGTGACGCAAACTTGGCTGAAATTTCTCTGCCTGATTATGGCATAGTCGATCAAATGCCAGTGCTTGGATCTTGAGTGCATTCATGTTGTCTTGTACTTGGCGGCAAGCCTGAACATAGTGTTCGTAATTGCCAAACCGTATTGAGCAGAAAGACCGTTCAGCAACTGGCCATTGCTGTTCATGTTGCCAACTTCATGTCTGCCCAGAACTCCAGGCCAAGCCTCATAGTCCCGACCAACCCTAGCATTGAAATCGCCCAGGAAAAGAATCTGCTCTTTGACGCTTATGCTGTCTAGGCAAAGAGATAGTTCCTCATAGAATTTGTCCTTGATGTCATCAGACTTGTCAAGCGTGGGAGCATAAACACTGAT